>CAWUFW010008501.1:0-155000 GCA_963921515.1 Calotriton arnoldi
CATTAATAATTACCAACTAATTATTAATAAATTAAAAATAAATCACTTCCCACCCTTTACCCCTATACCCCACAACCCACACCTAAACAGATTAATTACACAAATAACATAATTAATTATCAATTAATTATTATTAATTAACAACAAATTAATAAATTCAAAATAAATTACTGCCTACCCTTTACACCTATAAACGCCACAACCAGCAAAAAAACATTTACATAAACAAAATAATAACACAATTAACAGAATTAAATATCAATTAAATAAATAATATTAATTAAAAAATAATCATTCATTTATTATAGTTAAACTACTTCCCACCCTATACCCCTATAAACCCACAACCTGCTATAAAACTAAAAAACACATTTAATTAAATTAAATTTCATAACTAATTTTAACTACTATAGTAAGAAACATAAACAATAATTAAACAAAAAAATAATGTCATATACATTTAATATATATACTAAAAAAATTATAATCAAAAAAGGATATTTTAAACAACTATGGGGCCCATTACGATACCCGGCGTAAATAAATCCGCCAGGCATGGAAGCGGCAAAAATCCGCCCGCACACACCGCCTGAACACCGACCACGCCATTACGATTACACAAACCGAAAACCGCCATCGGCGGAAAAACACACAAAATACCGCCCGCCATCGTCCGAGTCGGAGTCAAACCGCCCGCCACGGACGGAAACACACACGACAACACAAAACCGCCCGCCCACACGGCCGACACACCGCACGTGAAATTACGATCGCACCGCCATGAGCGCGGAAAAACCACAAATATACCGCCCGCCAGCGCAAACAACGCCGATGAGAATCGACACAGCAGAAGCCATGGCGCCAACGTACCTGCACAGAAACCATCCGCACACAAAACCAATAGCACACAACATGGCCAACAAGTCCACACAGCAAGGCACGCACAAATACACAAGCACAGTACACATCCCGAAAACACCCCCCGGACAAACAAAAAATACAAAGGCCAGAACCCCAGACACAACACACCTGAAAACAACAGACCATGAGGACACACCCACATAGGTGAGTACAAAAGCAGCACTCCCACAGACCACAACCCCTTGCTACATTGCAAACCAGAGAGGAGAGGAGAGGACACAGTGACACAGCAAGGACAGCAGCACACCACAGAAACGCACACATCACTACCACCACCACCACCACCACCACCACCACCACCAAACACCACCACCACCACCACCACCACCACCACCACCACACCCCGGCACCACAAACCCCCTGCACATTACACAACACACACCGCACCAGCACCACAAACACCATGGCACCACAAAGGATGCCCAAGTTCACGCCCATGGAGCTGACGGTCATGGTCGACGAGATCATCAAGGTGTACCCACAAATCTATGGGAACATGGTCCAGCACACACCACTAGCCACCAGAAACAGAATGTGGAACCGGATCGTAGACCAGGTCAATGCAGTCGGGACCCTGCCCAGGAACAGAGTCGAGATTAACAAACGTTGGAATGACGTCAAGAGCCTGGTCAAGAAGAAGGAGGGCAAAAACAGAGAGCTGGCTGCCGTCACTGGCGGAGGGAATCCCGCGCTCTTTAAGACCTTCAAAGCGTGGGAGGAGAAGGTGCGAGTCGTAATCCATCCGGAGATCCTCGCCGGATTAGCAGGGGGAGTGGAGGCTGGTAAGTACAAACTAATGTATACCAGCACACCGCTATGTACTCACATGCGCAACTACCATGCCACAGCTCCCAGGGACAAACACCCCCATGTCCAGCACACAATACACAACACATCACACACACATGCAACAGACACTACCACACACAGCCCAAACCGAACAACTGTAAGATGCGTGGGGACATGTGTACACTCAGCCAGCCACGTAACCACCAACAGGTCCCCAAATATGCCAGAAGCGCCACAACGAGCACCCACCACACCCATGTGTCTGCCACAGCTGCACTAACCGACAAGTAACAGGTAAGTGGCAGGAACACAAAGTGCAGTGGGTGGGAGGGTGGACAGCCTAAGTACAACACACACCAGGCCCCAGTCCCACAGCACAGCAAGGAGGAGCATCCCCCACACCCCACAGCCACGTGTCAGCCACCGCAGTGCACAACGACAGCCGAAAGGCAGACATCACGGTCCACAGCAATCGGTGTCAGTGGGTGTCCAGCCACCCCCACGACCCACAACACCCCCCACCCCCACAGACCTGCAACATGGAGCACCCCCGCTTAGAGCCATGTGGCATCCAGTACAGTGCACGCACGAACAACTTGCAGGTGGGAAACTGGACAGGGCTGGATTACTGGAGGCATGAGGACCATGACACGACCAACACATGGGACATGTCACGTAGCAGACGAACACGCAGCACCGCCCACCGTCACGAACAAGTGAACAATGTGCACACGGACATGAACAACAGACTCACACCCCACATGACCCATCACAGACATAGCAACACCCAAGGAGCCACGTCTGCATGCACAAGCCACACTGAATATAGTCCCACACGGCAGCCACTGTGCAACTCATCACACACAACCGAAACACCATTGAAGTCCTGTCCATGTAGCCCCTACTGCCTGTCAACCACACACCCCACAACTACGCCTATGTAAGACAAACAACACTAGACGCAACAGAGCGGAACAACAGAAATGCACACGAACACCACTGAACCCATCAAATTCACAGACACACCATGCACATACAACATACCATCCATCCCATCCGTCAGCCCCAGTCTCATGAAAGGCATGTCATCCGCACAGCTGCCACACATACAGCAGTCACGCTAAGACACATGCCCATGACCAACCATGTGCCAGAAGTCAATTAAGCGCACGACACACTGTGAGCAACAACACACAACATGGGCCACACCCCCCGAGCACTGCAGTGATGCACATGGCACAGGGCAGCACGCACACCAAGGAGATGGGACAACTGCAATACGTTGGCTGGCACACAACTATCACTCACTCATAACGATGCGTCCAATGCCATGTCCAGTAATCACGACAGACAGCAAATATGCAGGCCATGTCAAGCATGCACACACCTCAAACCATGCACTGTCATGCTGCCACAACACATGTCACGTTCGGCACCCATGGCTCACAGCATGTACCCCAAAAGCATATCCCCTCCCAAATGCGAATCTGGGGCATGGCCCCCATGTTGCCATATGCGTTCCTAAGCGTTCCATGTGAACCCCAAAAGCAAAGTACAAACCAGACCCAGGATGGGCCAGGAGCCCGCATACACCAGAGTCACAATGAGTAGGGGCACAGCAACACACCCATCGGCATGGCCAATCCGTCCCATGCCACATGTGCACAGCACACAGTCCCATTGCCTAGCACACACAACTACAGATGCCACAGCCACACACTCGCCTCCGGGAAACCCATGTACGAGATTGCACGAACTGCCAATGTCAGACGACAAATACATACTAAGCCAGGTGCAACACAATAACAAATCTCATTCTCTCCACAGGTGACGAACTGCCGGATGCTGGGGATGGAGACAGCAGCCAGCACAGCCAGCCCACAAGCCCCCAACGAGGACACACGGATCTGGAGGATCTGTCATCCTCTTCGGACACGGACCACCAAGCAGGCCCATCTGGCGTGGCAGGGCCCAGCCGCTCCCCAGGACCCCTCCTACCCACCAACCCATCATCCAGGGATGCTGAACAGTCCCAGCCCCCTGCTGCCACTGTCGTTGCGGCCACACCCACGGTCATTGCGGCCACTACCACTGCCGCAACCGCCACCATCGCCGCACCGACCACCACCGCCACCACCACCACCACGTCTTCGCTGGCACCAGCCCCAGCGCAGGTGGTGGCCCGGCCGACTTGATCCACCCTGGGAGCCACAGCGAGGACCGTGGTGTGCAATGTGGCTAGTGGGCAGGCCGGTGGCAGCAGGACTGGTAGGAGGAGCAGGGTCAGGGAAACGCCAGCCTCCCCTGGGAGCCATGCCCTGCCTCAAATGGCCAGAGTCCTTGGGGCCTATGAAGAGGCCCAAGGACAATGGGCCAGGTCTGCTACAGACACGCGGGAGGTGCTGGGGGTGCTGAGGTCCATGGACGCCCATATGGGCCAATTCGTGTCCCGTATGGACCAACTCGTGGACCTCATGGGCCAGCTGGTGGTGGCGGTGGGGTCACAGGCAAGGCCAGCAACACCACCTCCGCCACCACCTGCTAGGGCGCAGGGTCGGGCAGCAGTGTCCACTTCCCCTGCGTCCACAGCCAGTGAGCACACCTCACCCACCACCAGCAGGTCGCCACCACACACCCCCCCTCCCAAACGTGGAAGGGGCCGTCCGAAGAGGAAACAGATCTCCCGGGAGGACTTCGCACGCTTCAGTCGCAAGTGAGGCAGCCAGCCAGCCTTCCGCCAGCCTACCTTGACCAGCCACTGCATTGACTTGCTCTACGATCCCACTCCACACAGCCATCTGGATGGCATGTGTGTGTTGGACTATGGACATAGAACCAGTGGGTACACCCTGAGCTTCACGCAGCCATGACCGACAGCTCATTGTCACTGCACGCACCACTTTTGTCATCACCTTACACACAATCACATGTCACAGTTTGTAATAAATGCACCTTTTTCACTAACTGCTGTTTGTGCCCTGTGTTTTATTTGTACGGAATACAACGGCCACCTTGGGCGGAAAGGCACCTGATGCGTGGCATGGCAATGGAATCCGGAGGGCCTGTAGGGACCTAGGGGTGGGAGACAGAACAGGAGCACATTCAATGAGTGTGTCACACACCCATCACACAGTACATGTCAACAACTACAAGCAATGTACACACATCGCACAGAGCAATAGGGCACAATGCCACAGTCACCAACAGTGGCATACTACCCTGGCCATGGAGCGTTGACACACTGCACGCAGTGAACATACGGCCACCCTGACACAGCACACACACACCTGCACAGATACAGACACATCATCCGTCGTACATGGACACTCACCGTCAAGTGAAGTAGCGGGCGATGAGCTGCTGGCGCACATTCCCAGCTTCCTCCTCTCCGCTGTCCACCTCACTCGAGCTGTCCTGGTCTGCGGGCTGGGGCCCTGGTTGATCTCCGTCATCCACAATGAGGGGGATCTGCTTCCGAATGGCCAGATTGTGCAGCATGCAGCACGCCACCACTATCTGGCACACCTTCTGTGGGGAGTACGCCAGTGCACCCCCGGTGCGGTCCAGGCACCTGAACCTGGACTTGAGGAGGCCAAAGGTACGCTCGACCACACGTCTGGTCCTCCCATGTGCCTCATTGTAGCGATCGTCTGCTGGGGTGCGAGGATTCCTCAATGGACTGAGCAGCCATGCCCCATTCGGATACGCAGAGTCACCTGGGTGTGAGGGACACAGAGAACCGTTGCTATTCCAACTGGACAGGGGACAGCATCGCACAACCAGCACGCTACACCACTCCACATACTCACCGACAATACAGCCACGATCCTGTTGCAGATTGGCCATCAGTCGTGGCAAGATGCTGTTGCGCATTATGTGTGCGTCATGGGCCGAGCCTGGGAACTTTGCACACACGTGGGTGATCACCATGTCCGCAAGGCACACCACTTGCACATTCAGGGAGTGCGTGTGCTTCCTGTTGCGGTACAGGTGCTCAGTGGCCTGTGGTGGAACAAGGCCAACATGTGTGCAGTCAATGGCTCCCACGACGTGTGGGATTCTGCCAAGGGCATAGAATGCACCCTTCACTGCCGCCAATTCACGAGCCCTGGGGAATCTGATGTACCTGTTCCGGTACAGCATCATGGCTGCCAGTACATCCCTCAGCACCTTGCTGAACATGGGCTGGGACATCCCTCCTCCACTGCCCACTGTGTGCTGGAATGACCCAGTGGCGAAGAAATGCATGGCGGCCATCACCTTAGCCGTGGGGGTGACAGCAGTCGGATACACCCTGCGGGGACGGAGATGGGGCTCTAACATGGCACACAGTCGATGCAGGGTTGGCCTGTCCAGCCGAAACTTCCTTATGACCTCAGTATCCTCCATGTCCGCCAGCAATTGGTATGGGCGGTCAATGTTCGGTCTCCGCCTGGGTTAAATGGCAGAGGACACATGTCAAAGCAACACGGCACATAGCAATTTCGCATACACATCACTGACATGACTGAGCAAGCACATGAGCCACAGCCCAGCTGTCAAGCTGGGACGGCACGGCCACAATACACTTACACAGGTCTCCCAACAATGGCAATGGCAAGTGAGACATACCACTGCCATGTGCATGCACATGGGGATCTAGGCCCCAATGACTTGCGGGGCGTGCTGATGGGGACTGACTGCATATTCGTCAAGCGGCAACGCCACAGCAACATGAGTGTCTGCTGAGCATGGAACTGCTTCCGAGGCTGGATGAGTATGGCACACGACGACGACGATGTGGGCATGGGCTGAGCGGCCAATACAAGTGGGACCTGTGGCACGAGGGGATATGAGACAGTAGTAGGTGTCAGCACTGCACCCTATGTACAGCACTGTACGGATCACAGCTCCCGAAACATTGACTGGTGTCCACATTGACAGCCCCATGCCAAGACGGCTGTGTGCTTGCAGTCACACGTCACAGGTGAGAGGTTACATTGCACGTGCCAGGTGGCAGACGTACATAGTGGGAGCTGGCATGTGTGTGCATGTGTCTCCTGTTCAGGATCCACCAGATGGGCGCTGACTCTGTACTGAGCATTGGACACAGCATGTTCCGTGGAAGGCTTGTGTGTGTGGGATGGTGGCACTGGATGTGCCTCCGTTGGGTGGGGGGCCATGCACAGGGCGGGTACGTCGATGATTGCGCATTGTTGGTCACGGTGGGTGCACCAACTAAGATGTGTTGCCCTGTGTTCAATTCCTATGTCCGCATGATGATGGACTGTGGATGTGGGCAGACTACACATTGGTCGATGTGCTGTCTATATGCATGTGCCTTCACACCAGGCACAGCTTCCCCTGCACATGTGACCCCTGCTGGACTCGCTGCTGGGTCTGTGGAGCTGATGCACCTTCTGCGCGTGGGGCGGACAGCTCTCCTCACTTCCCTCATTGCGCATGTCATGTCTTTGCCGCAGGTGACATGGATCATGGAGGGCCCACATGTACGCGTGGGTAGGCTACACATGATTGTTCACTGGTCGCCACCCCCAGTCAGTGTTTCGAATGGGAAGGTTGTCGTGCTGGTGGTATGTTCGATGTGGCGGATGGGCGGGCCTAGGTGCGGGCTTACATTCCGGACATGGGGGGTAGTTGGATTGGCGACTAGTTGCAGTACACACGGGACACGTCTCTTCCTTTCCACATCTGGGTCATCCCTTGTACTAACTGACAGTGATACAGTCATCTTCGCCCCAGCCCTCATGTCCTCCCTCGCCCCCCAATATGCATGCTCACCTGCGAGGCTAGCGCTTGCACAGGCAGCCCCAAGCTCGCACCAGAGAGGGCAAGGAGTGTATGTGTGGGTCCAGGGTATGATGTGTGGCGGGACGCCGTCCACCTGCGTGGTGCCCCAAATGGAGACCCGCCCTGCATGGACTATGCATCACAGTCTTCGCCTTCCGGATCCGCCACCTGCGACACCCAGTGGCTGTGGCTGCCCTTGCGGCCATGCCGCGTCCGTCTGTGGCTGATGGCCCACACATTCACTCTTTGGCCTCTCTGGGGAGGGCTCGGGGGTGGTGGCGCACGCGCTTGCACTTAGTCGCAATGGCATGTGTCGTGGTTGGTATGATGGGCAATGGATGGGATGGTGCGAGCCACCTCCCGTGACGTCAGTGCTGCTCGTGCTGTGGTGCGTCCCCCTACACTTCCATGTGACTTGTGCCATGCTAGACATTGAGGTTCTATTGCCTGCGTGATATGACCAGGAGGAGCGCGAGGAGACCTCTCACACACCATGCTCCACTGCCATCCCGTGCCCTGTATCGCCTGTGCGGATTGACTATGTTGGGGTTACACCTGGTCGACTGGGGCTGTGTGTGCCTTGTCAGGGGCATGGCGGGCGCACAACAGGATCCAGCTTGTCCACAGAGGGTGGGCTGAGGTGCGCCTGGTACCGCTTTGTACGTGTGCCCGGCTGCTATGCACACACGTGTTCACTCCCCCCGACAGGTGTCCTCTCACAATGCCCAGGGAAGCGGTGGTGTACTGTTCATGACCCCTCCCAACACGGCGTGCTCCAACTTGGCATGTGCGCATCTACCCGTCGCACCCACCCACCTGAGCACTGCGTCCATACGACTTCACACGACACATGTGTGTCTTCCACAGTAGTGCTACTCATTTGCGTTGACATCCAATACCAGTGGACTACATGGTCATGTCACGACTGCCGTGTACTTCACATCCTCTCATCCTCTCTCATTCGTACTTGTGAAATGAGTCAGCGGAGACAGTTTTGGTTTCAAACATTATATTGAGTCTTCTGTCCTCTGTGATGCAGTATAGTGGACACTACTGGCAGCGGAATACATGTTGAGGATATACTGAGCATGATCACAAATGGGATAGGGTGTGGGGTAACATCTGCTTGGCCAAGGCTGTGCTAATGTACATTTACGTATAGCTGCGGAGCTGCGGACTTTGACACAGACGGTATACATGTAGCCTACCAGACCGCTCGGCATCATAGGCACAGTCCATCTCAGTTCCATGTGACAGGTTTGCTGCGGTTGTTCCTCATGCACGCGTGCATGTGAGATGACATCAGGGCATGTGCTTGCGTGCATGCAGCGGCGTGCCACTTGTTGTTGCACTGTGGTGGTTACTGGACATGTCACAGTCACTGGGGTCGTGTTGTTGTTGTATGCACTTGTCGTCCATGCAAAGGTCCTGGTATGGGATTCCCGGGGCGGGGGTGGGAGGGGTGCAGCACCCACAGACTCCAGGCGACCTATTCATGTCCACTGAGCGGTGTGTGTGTCCATGGGCGCTGGATCCATGTCGTGTCCTGGTTGTTCGTGCAGTTCCGTCCATGTGGGTGCGATACACAGAGCCCATGCCACTGCCTCCCACGATGCATGCGGTGTTCCTGGATGTGATGGGGAACAGTGTGCATGTCCCGGTCATATCCGATGTCATGGCGATGTCGTTGATGGTGTGGTTACAGTTGCCGGTCGTTTGGTATGGCTGTTGTGGTGGTGACTGGCCAGTCCGTGCGGAAGCTGAGCATGGGTGCGGGGTTGGACTTCATAGGTCACTCGGGGAACCTGCGTTGTGGTCCGACGTATTTACAGGTTGTCAGGTATGCGATGCCGTCCAGCAGGGCTTCCATGTCATTGGTGGTGTACATGTTTGCCAGCCAATGAAGCGGATGGTGGCTGTCAAGGTGTTGTTCGTAAGTTGTCCCTTGGAGGACCATGATGGGGCATGCTGGGTGACATTCGATGTAGCTGTTCTCGATGATCCGTCGTGTGGAGGCACAGTGGTCCCATTTCAGTGCGCGTGCGATGTTGGCCACATACGCCATGCCCCCATAGGCAGAGCAGGCCCTGTCGTGTGCGTCCAGAGGGAGGAGTAGTGGTAGCAGGTCCGCCTTCAGACATGCCGGGTTGGAGAGGCATATCTCGACGGGATGCTGGTAGGGACACCTCCGACAGTAGAAGACGGGCATGACGCAGCTGAACAATGTGATGCGGTAAGTCAGTCGGTAACTTACGTTCAGCAGGGACAGGAGATCGCATCCCAATGTATGTATCGTGTTGGTTTTGTACAGCTTGAGCTGTTCGGCGTAGTTGGGTAGGTGTGTTGCGGTTGCCATTTCGCAGCGGTTCGTTGAGGTGGCGTGCTCCGGCTGTGTGTGCAGTCTGCAATGTGCACGCTCCGGGGTTGCTGTGAGCTCTGTGTAGTCGTAGGGAGACAGGACTTGTGTTCTGTTGGCTTGTTTGGAGGACACGGGCCCTCTTCCCACATGCTTCTCAGACAGTTCAAGGTCAGTGCTGTGTGACTCCTTCCAATTAACTTGCATGTGGCCGACATGGGGAGTGTTTTCTTCTTTCTTCCCCGTCCGTTGTGTGCTTCTGTGATATGCGCTATCTGCCCTGTGGTCGGTCTCCTCGGCATGCCTGTGTTGGTCTATTCTTGGACAATGGCTGTATTCACCGGCTTCTGTCGTAGGGCTGTGGTTTCGGAGTTGGAATGGAAGGTCATTCAGTGCTGTCTGCTCTCCCTTGTGTGGGCGGCAGGCTGCCTTTCCGATCTGCGTTGGGCCTTGTGTGTGGATGTTATTCTTGGGCCACCTGTTGTCGGTCCCCGGGCTCTTTGGTGTTCCGTTTCATGTGTCTTGTTCATATGTGCAGGGTGGTATGGGTTTTTCAGTGTGGTACTGGCGTTCCTCTTCCCGAAGGAGCCCTGCTTCTCCTAGTTGGTGTTGCCGCCGCTGTGTGCTTCGCCATGTTTGTTACACTGGGGTGTGTCCTGCTGTTGCGTGACTTCGCTGACATGTGTGCGTCGGTTGTGTGGCGTTGGGTGTTGTCCGTGAATTGGGCGTTGGGGACATGTCTGTGGCAGGCCTGTCACGTGTCATGTGCGTTCGGGGTGGGGCTGATGTGTGTGCTGCTTGGTTGTGTCCCTGTGTCTGTGTGCGACGCATGCATGGCGCTGCGGTTGGCCTCTGCGTTGTGCGCATGTGTGGCAGCGTCATCGGCGCTTTGTGGCCGTGACGGGGTGGTTGGTTCCTAGTCCCAGGTGGTGTGTACACATGTGTTCCGCGATGTTAGGATTTGGCCTGTGTGTCATATGTGGATGCAATGGTGGATGTGTAGTGTACACGCGCTGGTGGGGGTTGTCCGCTTTTTCCGCCCTTGCACTGTGTGCGCTGTTTGCGTGCACTTGTTGTGTGTGTGCCTACCTGCGTCTCCGCGGTACGTTGCGTCCTTGGTGGTGCATCAGCAGAAGCATGGGAAGGGCCTGCAGTGCTGGATTCATGCCCGGGGTGCCGCTTCTTCGTTGTCCGTGCTCTGCGTCCGTGTTACCGCCTCTCTTTCACGTGCGGTGTCTCTTGGCCGTGGGAGCCGTTTGTTTGCGGCATCGTAATTTATGCGCCGGGCGGGACGTGTTTCGTCGGACGGTGTGTGTCAGTTGTGCTGCGCCGCCACGTGAACGGGCGCACTTTGATGGCGGACGGTGTTGCTGGCTTGCCGGCGGTGTTTGGCCTGCTTTTCGCATCGTAATTGGGCGGGCGTGTGGACTGCTGCGTGCCGGCGGTAACTGGTGGTTTTTGCATCCGCCAGCACGGCGGTTGTGCTTCCGCCCGCCATCGTAATGAGCCCCTATATTTTTACAAACGATTTTAATGACTTCTATATTTTTAAAATCGATATTACTTCCCTTCAAATCGATATTCTTGATACGATATTCTTGCACTCAGTATTTCCATTCCATGATAATTTTCACTCGATATTATGATAGTTCACATTTTTTTCCTCGATATTCTGTCTTATTACTGCCACTCCACTCTTTGCCACTCCACCTATTCCACTCCACACCATTCTACACCACGCCATTCCACTGCACTCTACGTCTCTTCACTCCACTCTGTCACTCTACGGCACTTTATGCCACTCTACACCACTTTATGCCATTATACGCCACCCCAATCTATGGCGCTCTACTCTATGCTACTCCACTCCACTCTACTCCATGTCACTTCAATCTACTCTATGCAACTATGCAGCACTCTACACTACTCCACTCTTTGCTACTCCACTCTACGCCACTCTGCGTCTCTCTAATCTATGCCACTACACTCTACGCCACTCTTTGCCACCCCAATGTATGCCACTCTGTTCTACACCACTCTACTCTATGCCTCTCCACTATATATCGCCCAACTCTATGCCACTCTGCTCTGTGCCATTCCACTTTACACCACTCTACACCTCTCCACAGCACTCCACTCTACACTATGCCACTCTACTCTATGCCACTCTACTCTATACCTCTCCACTCCATCCACTCCACTCTACTCTCTGCCTCTCCAATCCACTCTGCGTCACTCTACACCACTTTATGCCACTCCACTCTATGCCACTCCACTCCATGCCATTCAACTCCATGCCATTATACTCCATGCCACTCTGCTCTACACCACTCCACTCTAAACCACTCCATTATACACCACTCCATGTCATTCCTCTCCACAACCTCTACTCCACGTCACTTTACTGTATGCCACTCCACTCAGCGTAACTCCACTCTACTCTATGGTACTCTGTGGCACTCCATCACTCCACGCTGTGGCACTTTACTCCACGCCACTCCACTCTATGCCACTCTACTCTATGCCACTCCACTCCACTGCACACCATTCCATTCCACTCCACTCCACTCTACTCTATGTCACTGCACTTCACGTCATTACAATCTACTGTATGCCACTCTACACTACGCCACTCTTTAGCACTTTGCGACACTCCAATCTATTTTACTCCACTCTAAACCACTCCACTCTACTCTACACCACTCCACTCCGCTCTCCACCAGTTTACTCTATGCCACTCCATTCTACATCATGCCATGCCACTCTATGTCACTTCACTCCATGTGACTCTATCCACGCCACGCAACTCCATTCTACTCCACTCTACTACACCAATCTACTCCACTCAATGCTACTCTACTCCACTATTCTCTACACCACTCTCGTCTGTGCCACACCATTAACTTTTATCCATGCTGAACAGCAGCCAAGGTGCTGTACAACATGGCTAAAAGACATTGGCAAAGTCAATAACTCTCAAACAGGCGACACCTGTTGGCTTTGTCAATGCTTGTTTCCAATCTGTTTTCCACACCAATCTCGCTACTTTTGGTATTCTGGACCTCAGGGATGCTCAGGGAAGCTGGGTGATTTCCCAGTAGGCGCGTGCCATGGAAAAGTTGATAGTGCCGGGGAATAGTTAATTGAGAGTCCATGTCACTAGACAGCTCTCTCTTTCCCAAGCCGACCTGCCTTCAGAATGCTACTCCGATACAACAAACTCTTCCCCAGCCTTTCGGAAGCAATCCAAATATGGCTAACTAACTCAGCTTTACCATTGTCTGATATGACTAATTCATTCTTGATGTACAAGCCACTGTATCAGCTGAGCGTCTCTGGCATGTGACTGACTCTGCCCCATGCTTCCCACTCTTTATGAGGCACTTATCTAAAGCATGATTTACTCTTCCCATGCCTTCCTGTCTTTCGTATTCACAGGCCTCTCATTTGACTTATTCTTCCCAGGTCCTATCTGCTGTTAGAGAAGAGCCTGATATTGCAGTAACCATATTTGCCCTTTTTTTACATTTCATTATTGAGGAAATGATGCCTTATATCTGCAGAAAGTACAAAGTACTCACAAGTAGTTAAGTCCAGCAAAAACTCTGTGATAGCATAGAAACAGTGTATGTATAGGGTGTAAATGAGGTTGCAGGACCTAAATAAAAACCAGTGACATGAGTATTGATGCAGCCTGTATGAGTTCCATAAAGGGTCTCTAGCAATCGTATCCTCCAGGCCAGTGCCCTGGAGAGGGGGTGCTGTGGCACCTGAAACAGGGCCAGGGCGTAGATGTTATGTGCACAGGGAGGTGGGTGGACAGAGACTCTCATGAGGGGTGGTTCTTGAGCCTCATGACAATGCTGTCCATCTTGATGTCTTGTGGCAAACTGGGTGGCGCCTAGAGGATGGTCATCCTCAATCAGAGAAGGTTGCACCCATCACATGTCAAGGACTTAATGGTAGAGAAGCGATGTTGCTAGGCATAGTGTTGTGTGTCGGACTCAGGCCAGTGGGCCTTCCGACCAGCATGCTTGACCTATGGGTAGGGGTCAGGGGACTGAATGTTTAATATTCAGAATGATTCAGTCTCCAGTGGCTCGGGGGAGGTCGTAGTGTGGCGAAGTCGAGCCAGATCTCTATTGCATTGTTATTGGAAACCCCGTGGGGGCAATGGCAGCATTCACTAAGTGTCCCAGGAGTGGTGCCTTGCATAAAAAGAAGTCTATTCGAGTCCTGGTACCATGTGTTTAGTCTCTCACCTTGGGGTGTAGGAGCCTCAATGGGTCCTGCAGAGAACAGTTTGTCATCATGTCAAGAAGAAGGCCCCTGTCTGTGGTGCTGAGTGCTAAAGGGTGGTTGGGCTTATTCATGTAGAGGTCCTGCAGCATGTTCCAGTCATCCCCTAAAAGTAATTTTGTTTTGAGTTGCTGTTGTATGGAGAATATGCTGAGCCTATGAGGAGTACCTGATCGTTTATGGAAGCCCTGATTATCACGTAATGGCGTGGGGTTCTCACCAGACTTTAAGAGTTTTCAGTGGAGTTTGTTGGACTGGTTTCTACCACCCCCTGGTTTGTTTTTACTGGCATGGTAATCCCTCCCCACCCATTCCCTACACAGTTTCTGGCTTTCTGAATCGGATAGGTGAGTCTCCTGCAGGAGGGCTATGTCAGGCCACAGAGATCGACCGTAAACAAAGATCTTCTGTTATTTCAAGTAATGGGTGGGACCATTTACATTTAGGGATACCACTGTGAGGATCTGTCTGTGTTTAATCAATCCCGGATGTGTGTGGTCTGCTGTGATGACCAAGAAGCGGGGGGGACAAATGATCAAAGAAGGGGGGGTTGGTCAGGCACAGGCCAAAGGTTGACCATCGATCCTAGGTATGGGGAGCTTACTTTGAACTTGCCGGAGAGAGTGCACAGAGGTGTTGGGATGTGCCTCCCGGAGTCTCCTTTAAACGTATGTATGTAAAGGGTTTAGGGGTAGTCTCAGTGTGTCAGACAACATAGTGTGAGTAACACTGGGAAGAAAGTGAGAGGAGGACACTTGAGAGTCCAGGAAAGAGAAGGAGTGCTGCAAGGCATTCATACCTGTCTGTTTAGACTTTCAAGGGAGGGGAGCAGGTTCAGCAGATTGAGCGGTCTTCAATGGGGAACATGATTTGCCTCTCAGTTTGGGTTCTTTGTGATTAGAGTGGAATTTGGGGCCCCCGGATTTGAGTCTGGTGACTTCTACTAGTCGCAGCCATTCGTCAGCATGGGTGTTTGGTGGGTCAGAATGCCGGGTCACAGGTTGGCTTTCCAGCGGGCCAGCGGTAGTTTCCAGGTCCATTCTGGGTATTGAGACTGTATGCAAGCATTCCTCCAGTTGCCCAGGGTCAAGAAATTCTGTGGTTTTGTTGTCATGGCTTAACAGCAATATTGCTGGGTCCAGAAGCCCATATTGGATGCAGTATTGTTTGAGTGTGGGACGTAGTTGAAAAAACTGTTTCAGAGTGGCCAGAGTTTCCTGCTAAAAGTGAGATGAATATCTTGTGCCCCTTGGATGTGAAAGGGCCGTGTCTTTTTGCCACCTGTAAAAGGAAGCAGGCATATTGGTGACTCAGGAAATAGGTGTTAATCTGCCACTGGCCTTCATTGGTCGCTGGACAGTGTTGCCGTATCCTGTGAGTCCTTTGGAACTCCAGCAGTAGGTCAACGTTGAGTTTGGTGATGGCTGGCAGAAAGCGTGCAACAAATCCCTTGATATCATCCCCCTCCATCTTTTCTGGCATCTCCACGATCTGGAGATTGTTATGGCAGTTCTGGTCTTCTAATTCCATGATTTTCTTTTGGGGATACCAATGGCTTTGTTCCCAGTCTATTGATGCCGCCAGCTCATTGTCGATCTGATTGAGCCTGGACTCAGAAGTTGATAATCTTGCGTTGAAGGATCATTTATTATGGCAAATGCTCTAGATATCCCCTGAGGTTTTAGATGTATTTTCTGCTACCTCTGAGAGCGTGGTCTTGAGTGCCCCCAGTTCTCTCAGGATGACTTCCAGGGCAGAGTATTGTTGTGTTTCAGTGTTTTTTCCATTATTATTCTGCTTCCTCATCACCGCCTCCTTGAACAGGAGTTTCCTGGATGGTTTCGACATGGTTGGGGGCTGGAGATGTAGAAGTGTGGTGCTCAAGTTCTGAAAGTCTGTACGTCACAACCACAGTATCAAGGCTAAGGAGTGTAGGTGCCGAGAAACTCAGCCAGACAGCGGAACCCTGTAGCACCAAAATCAATGTGAGCACCCAGCTTTGGGGTGTATCATAGACGTCCTCCAGTGCAGGATTTCAGAATCAGAGAGCATAGTACTCAGCTCCCCATGCCTTTGGTTAACTCACCACAGGTGTGACCCCTGTAGCCAGCTCCCATTGTGCCCCCATGTTCGCCTATGCAGGGCCCAGTTCTTTGGGGAGGGCGGAATACCCAGTCTTGTTGGGGGCCCCTTGGAAGTGCAACTAGAGCAGCGTGCACCTTGACGGCCTCAAGAGCTCATGGCATTTGTGGCAAGGGCTAGTGGGGCAGGCATGCGGAGAGATACTCCTTGTTATCGGTAGCTATCTGTGAGTATGTGGGGTGCATGGGCTGGTCCAGTACCTCCACTGGTGGGACATACGTATGGAAACCAATTGCGGCCCATTGGCTCTGGATTCCCACTGTCAGGAGATGCTGCTTGTAGCATCTCCACGTTTGTAGGCTACTTGTCGCACCAGCCTTGGCGCTGTAGAGGCGCTCCCTCCACTAGCGAGCCGCTGCCCTGCAGGTTTAGAGCATCGTGTGGATGTCTCATACTTCCGTATGGGTAGGCGTGCTGCTGGAAGAGCAAGGAGATACCCGAAGGTCAGGATGGGGCCGCCACTGTGATCTAGCCCAGCCACGGCTTCCAATGTAGTGAATGCGGCCCCATCAGCTGATGTTACCGCACTCGGCTTCATGCCTCCCAATTGTGAGCTCGGGGTCTTAGGTGGTTCCTCCCTCATTTCAACTTGGTGGCACACCTCTGGTGAGACAGGAGAGAGCTCGGTAACCTCACCCTGGTGGGAACTCTTCTAAAGAGTCCCAATTTGCTTGGTGGTCAGGCTCTGCGCCCCCCATTTGCCCTTAAGAGACACTGGTCTGTTGTATAACTGATTCTACCCCAGTCCTGACTGCCTTTAGAGGTGCTCTCTGACTCAGCCTTCAACGTTTTTACCTTTCAAAGACACTGTAGTGGCTTGTGACTCATTCTGCCTCAGCTGTAAAATCCTTTCAGAGGCACTGGCCTTATGTAGGACTTACTTTGCCCAGCTCTGCCCACCTTTCAGTGGTACTACCCTGGCATCTGATTGCCTTTAAAGTGAACCTGACATGACTACATCAGCCACAGTCTAATGTCTTTTCAAAGGTTCTGACTTTACATGTAACAGGCCCTTCCCCGCCCTACCTACCCTTTGTCAATTTTGAAATGTGACTGTCTGCCTGAGGTCAACATACCTTTTGGGTTCAAACCAGTCATGGCTACCTCTGCCATAGCCCTACCAGCATTTCAGGGGCGCTGGTATAACATTGCAGAGCCTCAGAAGCCTTTTAGTGGTATTGCCTGGCTTAAGACCACCTCTGCTGCAGCCCTATCTATCTTTCAGTGATACCAGCCTGAATTGTAGCAGGCTTTCTGAGCTCTAACTGCTTTTTGAGTTAACTCCATTCTGACTATGTTTACCTCAGAATCTTTACCAGGCAGTATCACGAAATGCCACTGACCCTACTCCAGCTCTACCAGCTTTATAGAACACTGGTCTAGCATGTCTCTATCTGGGTCTTTTGAAGGAACTAGTCTGACATGACTACTTTTCTTTCTAGGGATGGATCCTCCACATTGAAGCAGCTGGTGGATTCTTAAGAAATAATTCTTACATTTGCTACGTTTTCTTAGGTTGCTTAAAAACAGTGCCTCTATTGCAATGCATGGAGTGTAAGACTTCTGTTCACTGTATTTGGCTGCATTGATAGAATTCAGGCAAATGACCTTAGACACACTGCAATCGTACCACAGCATTGCCTAACGGTAGAAATGCTGAGTTGCTGTGGATGTACGTGATGCTGTGAGTAGTGTCTGCATCACGCAAAGGCACTGGCACATAGAGCAGGTATGGTTGGGGCTTACTGGTGCTCTGCTCCCTCTGCCTGTACCCTTGCCTGTGTGCTGATTTTCCCCTAGTGTCTTTCACCCTTGCTGCTTGCTGCCTGTCAGCCTGATCCAAATTCCTTAACTGCTACCTGGAATTCTCTCGTGCTCCCAACCTCCCTGTGTTCCGTGACAAGGGGCATTTTGTGTCTTGGAAGGATGAGCTGGATGCTCCTTGCAGCCCTGCACTATAGGAAGCAGTCAATACTCTAAGTATATGTTGATTTTAAGGCAGGAGCCCAGATGTTTCTCAGCCAATGATCCTCACTGTGGGATCCGTTCTCTCCTGACCCTACTCTGTTCTGCCATAGCCTTCTAAGGACCTATGCTGTCATAACTCCCCAATCCACTTTCAAAGACCCACCCACCGACACTTCACAGCTCCATGCCTCAAATCCTACATTGTTTCCTCCCCTAAACGCTGTGGTGCTCCATCCCACAGACCTAATTCCCTGCAGCCGCTGGAATATTTCACACCAGAACCATATACTGATCAAAAATCCCTCACGCCCTAGCTTCAACAGAATCACAGGCTTCCAATTTAACTCTATGTTTATCCTTCTTGTGTGTACCCTGTGGCGCTGGAAGTAGGGGTGCTGGGGTGCTGCTGCCCCCCATAAACGCTTGCAGGTCAGATGCATAATTAAGAATGAAGAGGCCTTTATTTATTAGACCTGAATCATTTCCTCTGCGTTGGAATACAAACTGCCTTATGACCAGGGGCGGCTCCTCCGCTACGGAGCGTTAAACTGCCCGCTCCGCCCATTCCCAGCGCTTCTCTCATGCTGGGAGAAATGCTGGGATTGGCTGGGGTCTGGAAGCCTGTGCTTCTCGGGGTTGTAGTTCCAGGAGCAGCGAGGCACGACATGACCTGAGGATGAGGGAGCAGAAGAGCGCGGGCCGGCGAGGGAGCAGAAGAACGCGGGCTGGCAGCGAAAGGTAAGTGTTTTAACTTTATTTGTATTTTTTTTCCTGCCCTGCTCCCCAAGTTGGATTGTCAGCAGCCGCTGCTGCTTATGACAGGCAATTTGTTTAACAAAGTGTTCTAATTCTTTGAACATGGAGAGCTTTGTTTACTATTCCTTTCTATTAATGCATGTTTATGATATTTGTAATTGTAACTAGTGATACTCTTACTGGGCCATAACTGAAAGAACAAGGCCACAGTATTCCACTGGTATTATGAAACATACTTAAAGCCGTTCTTGCTTTACAAAGTGAAGTAAATTACAAATATATCAAAATATATATGTCAGCTAATTTTAAAGCACAATCAAGGTACTTAGGTCAGATGATGTTGATGGCTAGCACCCCCATACTAAAAATTGTTCCAGAACCACTGTGTGGGCCTTACAGTGCTCTCATACCATCCTCCCAATAGTGCCATTGGAAGAGATTGAGATTATTAACCTACACTAGCATACTATTTGGGTAGAGAATGGATTGCAGCTGTGCAAACTTCACTAGATGCGGGAAATAAACATTGGCTACTACTATTTGCTAACTCCACTATGTCTTACTCAAACGCATAACAATCTTTTAAATATATAAATATCATAAGGACTGACAATACCAATGCTTTTTTTTAAATAGTCCATTGTATCAGGGAATGACACAATTGCACAATGTGTGAAAGAAAAGATAATTCAGTGGAGCAATTAACAGACTATGGGGCATATGTACAAGGAGTCAATGCCGCCTTAGCGGCACTTTTCCGATGATTTTGCGGCGAGATTTTTATCACCTTATGTACAAGCTGCCGCTAACCCCTGTTAGCGCAGTTTTCCGGTGAAATCGACCATTATAAAGATCGCCACTTCTGTTAGCGGTAATGACATGCAAGGGAGGTTTTCCCGTGCAAAAACGGCCGCTAACCCCACTTTGCGATATTTACAAGGGGATTCCTGAACTTCGGAGGACCAAAACAACTGCCGCTAACTGCAGAGGCAGTTTTTTAAGACCAGAAAATAGCTGGTCTTAAAAATGGAGATAACACTTGGGGCCTCTTTTCAGCAGGTTTTGGTGTTGAACAGCGCTGCAACCAATGTTGCTGCGCTGCCCTGCGACAAAACTACAGGGCAGGACTGCGCACCATCAATAAAATGGTGCGCATTCCTGGGCCTCACTCATGAAAAGTGTTGCAGCGATGCGACAAGACAGCGTTGCAACACTTTTCGCTATCCCCTTCTTGCGGCACCACAGATGCGCTGTATGCACTGGACAGCGCTCCATGACGCAAGTAATGACAGACACGTCTGGAATCCTGACGTATCTGTCTGCGCTAAAGTCACGCATTGCTGCAGTCGTATCACAACCATGACGCAACTCAAGCAATGCATGGGGCCAGCCTATCCCTGTGGCACTGCGTCACGCTTACGCCTGCCATCAGGCAGGCGTAAGGTACTGACGCAGTGCTGTTCTTGAGGGGTGCCGGGGTGTCGGGGCAGTTGGAGATCCATCTGTGGCTGTTGCGCGCTGCGGTGTCATCATCTGTAAGCATTGGCGGAGTGGTGGTGCTGAGGGAGTTGAGGAGACGTTCTTCGGTGGCCTTGATCCAGCTGCGAGGGGGGCGATGATGGCGGTGGTGTACGGTGGGCATGGTGAAGACGTGATGTATACAATGATGGTCGGTCCAGGAGAGTCCGGTAGTGTGGCTGTAGTTGAAGTTCCCGCTGGCGGAGGAGACGTGCTCGACCGTGTGTCCTGCTATGTGGCTTGCTGAGGTGACTAGCTGCTTGAGTCTGATGTTGGGGAGCTTACCCAGGAGGGGGTGGTGTTCTGGTCACTGGGGTTGTCCAGGTGCAACTTGAGTTCACCGAGAAGGATGTTGTCGGTGGATGGGGGAGCCTGGGGTGCAATGAGGTCTACAATGGTATCGGAGAATGGGGCTCCATGGCCTGCAGATGAGGGTGCCGCAGAGGATGGGCTTAGGGTAGGTCCGGATCTGGAAGTTGAGGTGTTCCATGGTCACCGTTGGGTCATTAGAGTGCGTGGTCAGTCGGAGTGTGCTTCTGTAGGTGATGGCAATGCCTCCGCCTGGACGGTCATGGTGGTCCTTGCGGGTGATTCATTAGCCGTCAGTGATGGCAATGGTGATGTCCGGCACAGAGCAGAGGTTGGTCCTGGCAGGCGATGTGGCATCCAGGGTTGATAGCGAGGAGGGTGCTAGCGTCGTAGCGGTGGAGTGTCCGAGAGGAAGGGTCCTTGGTGCTGAGCGTGGTCCAGGGGCAGACGGATGCAGACGGGCTTGCCTTTGGCACGGGAGACGTCCATTACAATGCAGGCATTCCATCATAATGCCTTTACAACGCTACTCCAACAACGCAGGTGCCTTTCACATCGCATTCCATTACAACGCATTGTGAGGTCAGTAATGGGGTATTTTTAAGTTTTAGGGTGGGTATGGGTTTCGGTGTTGGAGATAAAATTTGGGGTGTATTATGGGGTAAAATTTGAAATTTGGGGTGTGCATTTGGGTCATGTTAGAAATGGGAGTCTCTAGTTGGCCAGGGCTTGCGCCTCTGTCCAAGTAGGGACCCTTCTTCCTAGTCAGGGTAAGGGAGTTACACTCCTAAAATAACCCCTGCTCACCCCCTTGGTAGCTTGGCACGAGCAGTCAGGCTTATTCTAGAGGCAGTGTGTAAAGCATTTGCACATAACCAACAGTAATATAGTGTAAGCACTACAAAAGGACACCACACCAGTTTAGAAAAATAACCAATATTTTTATATACTCAAGACAAGACCAAATACAATAGAAATCCACAATACAAATACTTTAAAAATGAATACGTTGCCAGATAACTTCTTCTTTGCAGAAATCGTGAAAAACAAAGTTCGTGCGAGTCGGTAGCTCCATCCGAGTCTACCGCGATGCTGAAAACAAACAAAGTCCAACAGTTCCAGCCGACCGCGTCGATACGGGCCGGCAGAGTCGTGCACAGACTTGGTCACAGTACCTTTCTCGTTGTGGCTGGTACGGAGTGTACGAGCCGGTCGGCGTTCGTCGCGGTTGCGGTGCAAGACGGAGCGATGCAAGGTGCGGTGTCCTCTCGATGCGGTGCAGGCAGCGGCTCGATGACAGTCGTGCAGACGGAGTCGGTGAGACCAAGGCGGGCGATGCAGGGTGAGACGGTGCTCAATGCGGTGCTGGCAGGTTGCGATGCAGGCGACCAAGCCGGAGTGCGGGAGCTGGCGTCGGACAGCGGTGCGAGTCGGAGCGGTGCGTCGCGAAGCGTGCGAGCGGTGCCCTAACTGCGATGTGGTCACGATGGTTGAGCCAGATGCAGCGACAGCGTCGGTCTGGTCCGGCCGGTACAGTGAAGCGATGCGATGCGAACTGCGGTGCCCACAGGTCACGATGCAAACAGCGGCTCGATGTTGACGGCGTCGGACGTCGTCGTCGGTGAGACCAGGGTTGCGGTGCGAAGCGGGGCGTGCGGTCTGCAGTGCAAACAGGACACCGGGCCAGCGATGGAGTCGGTTGACGGAGTCGGCTGCGGTTCCCTTCCTCTGTGGCAACTGAAACCGCGGTTCCAGAAGCGGTACCCAGAGGGTTGTGAAGTCTTTGCAGTCCCTGAGACTTCTTAACAGGAGGCCAGCTCGGTTTCAGGCCCTTGGAGATTCTCAGTACAAAGAGTAGAAAGTTCAGTCCAGTCCTTTCACTGCCCAAGACAGAAGCAGCAACTGCAGGCCAACCCAACAAGGCAATAACTCAGCAAAGGGGCAGTACTCCTCCTAGCAGCTCTCCAGCTCTTCTTCTTGGCAGGTTCCTTGATTCCAGCGAGATCTAAATTCATGGGGTCAGGGCCCCAATATTTATATCCCAAATTCCTTTGTTCTCTGGAGGCAGAGAAGCCTTTGCCTAGTCCAAACCAGTTCTGGAGCACTCTGTTGACAAGACTCCTTCTTTCCTTTCACAGTGCAGGGCAGAAACATCAGATGCCCCACAGGAGGTGGAGCCAGCATTGTGGAGGAAAAGCACAGCCCTGGAGCACTTTGTTGACCTGATTCCTTCTCTTCTTTCACAGTGCAGGGCAGAGACATCAGACGCACCACAGGGGGTGGAGCCAGCACTGTGGGGGGGCAGGCACAGTTCTATTCAGGTCCCAGGTGCAACTCCTCCCTCCCATCTAGATGCAGATCTCTCTATTCACCACTGGGCGGACTCATTCTGTCTCCTGGAATCCCCCAGCCCAGCCCTGTCACTCAAACTCCAGACAAGGAATACACAACCTAGCAGAGGCAGGCTTGGATAGTTAGACAAGAAAATACCTACTTTCTAAAAGTGGTATTTTGAAACACAGAATGTTAAAACCAACTTCACTAAAAGATGTATTTTATCATTCTGAGTTCAGGCATACTAAACTCAAATTTCTACCATGTTCCCGGAGTCAGTTAGGATTATAAGATGTAATAATCAAAACTGCCCATTCTGGCCTATGGGGGACAGGTAGCCTTGCAATAGTGAAAAACGAAATAGGCTGTAATTCACTATCAGGACATGCCACACACACCAGGGCATGTCCTACCTTTCACATACAATGCACCCTGCCCACAGGGGTACCTTGGGCCTACTTTAGGGGTGACTAACATGTAGAAAAGGGAAGGTTTAGGGACTGGCAAGTGTGTGCACTTGCCAAGTCGACATGGCAGCCCCAGGCTGCGCACAGGCTCGGCAATGGCAGGCCAGAGTTACACTTTACGGGCTGCTTGCGTGGGTGGCACAATCCAGTGCTGCAGCCCACCAACAGCATTTGATTTATAGGCCCTGGCACTCGCAGTGCACTTTACTAGGGACTGACACATAAATCAAATAGGCCAATCATGGAAACACCAATCCATAACACATTTTACACAGAGAGCATATGCACTTTAGCACTGATTAGCAGTAGTAAAGTGCCCAGAGTCCTAAAACCAACACACACAGGGTCAAAAACAGGAGGCCAAAAAGCAAAAAGTCTGGGGGAAAACCCGCTGAAAAAGCCAAGTCTAACAGGTCATATGATTTTTAGGGTGTGTTTTGGGGGCTCAAAGATGAATTTTTATTGCCCAGTGTTTGCTTTGGGGTGCAAGGGTTAGTTTTAGGGTTGCACTCACTGAAGTGGGAATAGTAATTTTTACATCTCCACTATCCAACACCTTCCCTACTGTTGCAATATGCCTAGTATTAGTATGCATTGTAATGGAATGCGATGTAATGGTATGCGTCGTAACTTCATATATACCTTTGGCACACCAGTGGTATGCTCGCTGCGCATGGCCGCACAGCGGCCGCCATTGAGAAGTGCTGCAGGCGGGACTGGACAGCTGGGAGGTGGGAAACGCCAGAAAGAACACTGGATGGGGCGTGGACGCGGGGGTGTGTGTGTGAGCGGGTGTCGTAAATATTTAAATGAGAGAAATCTTACCTCGAGGCCGAGTCCCATGTCTTCGTTGCTCCTGCTCTCCTGAGTCTGCTTCCAGGAACAGGAAGTAGGCAGCCATGCTCCCTCCCCTAAGCCAATCACAACGCTGCAATGTGGCGTTGGGATTGGTCATTGGCGCCGGGACAAGGCGTTCGGCCAGGAGCTGAAGGGGTGGGCATGTTCTCCATGCAGGCTGTAGTGCAGACTGCATTGCGAACAGGACAGTGCGAATGACTGCTTTGGGCAGCCTGAGCGGGCCGACAAAACAGTCACTGCGCACTTGGGTGGGCATGCCATTCCGCCCCTTGTCTGCTCCGTGAGTGGAGCAGCCCTACCCACCTTCCCGCCCGCAAAGGAAACATGGCACGATTACATCAGGAAGTTATCATCATGTGATGATTTTTCCTTTTCTTGCACTGCTTGAAAGCAGTGGGGCGATGCTCTTCCGCCATAGCGGATGAGCCGCCACTGGGGGTGCGTCATCTACAGGTGCTAGGCCTGGGCGACTCGACCCCCGGGCCTCCTCCACTACGCGTCGCACCTTCTCCTTTCCTAGACATTGACACCGTGGCGCAATCCGCTGCACTCTCTCCAAATCTGTGACTCAACCAGCAGGAGCCTCAGCCAGGCAGCATTTCACAAGCCTGGGTACAGCAGTCGCCGCCAAGTCCGCTGGGGAACCTCCCGATGCAGGTGATGCAACAGGGCCCCCTTATGCGTGAAGTTGCAGCGCTCCCGCCACACAAGTTCAGCGCAGCTCAGGGGCCTCACCCTCCACAGCGTCCGGCCAGCGCAACATCATCCGGCCTGTGATGCAGAGAGGCGCCGCCCACCGTTGGTAATCCCCAACGTGCACCCCGGTGTTGTGGTGGATCGTAGAATGCAATGCAGACCTCTCTACGTTGGTGCGCAGGGGCGCCTCTATCATTTACAGCTCCAAGGGGCTCAAGGTGGTCTTCTCACACAGGTCAGCAACGTGTCCCCATGCGACCTGCCAGACTTCCCCCCCAGGCACGGGCGATCGCCGCACCTCAATGTCTAACGCCATGGCTCATCGACTCCACAGCACCTCCGTATCCCACTCCAGGCTCCAGACGCAGGTCCAGCGAGGCATCCAGGCTCCAGACACAGGTGCAGCGAGGCATCCAGGCTCCAGATGCAGGTCCAGCAAGGCATCCAGGCTCCAGACGCAGGTCCAGCGAGGCATCCAGGCTCCAGGAGCAGGTCCTGCGAGGCATCCAGGCTCCAGACGCAGGTCCAGCGAGGCATCCAGGCTCCAGATGCAGGTCCTGCGAGGCATCCAGGCTCTCATCCTGGTCATCCTGGATGTTGGGTGGCTTGAGGGGGTTGCTGATGTGTGCTGCGCTTGGCCCTGGCTGCTCCATTCTGCATTTCATTGTTTTTTTTTGCCTATTTTCTATTGGAGGTCGACTGATGGGCCTTTCGTTGGTATTCGCCTGCTAACGCAGGAATTCCTATCACCATCTCGCTAATGTTAGCTGCAGTTTTCACCTCTGATCCCTGAAGCTATCGCCATGTAGCGACGTCTTGTACATAGGTCGCTAACAAGATGATAGTTTTCAGCAGTACACAGCGGTAAGAAAACTCCAGCTAACTAGCGTTAGCGGTAGTTTTCGCCAGTCCTTGTACATATGGCCCTATGTTCTTCGAAATGTGAAGACTGGACGGTGCAGTCCTGGCTTATTGGATAGCAAGTTGCTTAATTTATGGCGCACAAGATGATTATTTGCTTTACACTTCCAAAATTAAGCGAATACCCAGACAACTTCGGTATTTCTTTAGGGGAAACTATTTTGTGATTCCTATAGATTACGCAGCTATTAGTTTAATCAGAAAGGAACATTTGGTAGCTGATAGGCGCAATGGTTGCTTTTGTTTTAAAAGCACTTATGGCGCTTGGAATTTTAAACTTTGCTGAACTTAAACCTGGACATGTGCAAACACTTGTTCACGGCAAGCAATGAAAGGAAGGAGCTGTACCTCTGTCTCTAATATATCACTGGGAAGTTTGCAACCACTGGATGGGGGATTTTAAAATGCAGGGCGAAACTGTAATTTGATATCCATTTTCCAGGTAATAATGCCACATTTGGTGCTTCAAGGGACAATCTGCCACTCCTCCTGGAGTTGCCCTTGTCAGTTGCCCAATATTGCCTTGGAGGAACACTGGTACTGTGACAACCATGCTACAGTCTGGTGCAGGTAAATGCTCATGAAAGTGGATTGGGTGGCTCCAAAAGCTACTGTAATGCGACACATTTGTGTTTCCTGGGCTGATCTGGTATTAGCAGTCACAACCGCTAACGGCATTTAAAATTTAGCTCTACATTAATTGGGGGTGACATGGCCAACTCAAAGTGGTGCAGTCGGATGGAGAGCAAGCTACAGATACTGTTCCTCTAAACACTCTGTGACAGGTGAGGTTGCTATTCTAACTGCACTGATAGGCTGTTGGTGGGGCGAGTTCTTATCAGCGGCCCTGTGAGATAAGGTATGGGCTACTCTTGTGACCACCCCACACTGCTTTCTCTAAGTCTCACTTCTCAAATCTATTTCCTACCCACACCCTTGGTATTGTTTCTCTTTCCCTCACTGCCCCATGTTTGCTGCTCTTTCAACAAGTGCTTTAAATGGGCCTGTGACATCAAGTACAGAGTACTTGCACTTCTTTAATTTTAAAGGGAAGGGGGGGAAAGACACATCTCAGCAGTGGTGCAGTACTGTTTATGGGAGCGTACCTGTGCTTCTTAAAAGCAAACAGGAACTCTGAGATAGGGAATGTTGGAAAACGAGGCAGTATCTGTGAGGCCTGCACAAATAACATGACTACATTTGTCCTTCACTGGGAACCAAACACACAATTGTAGCGCCTGACTCTCAGAGGGTAGCGTTGCAGAGCAGTCTGAGGCTTACTCAAGGGAGGTGGTGTGGGCTAGTAATCGCCATTTGCAGGTGCGCAGAGATAACACTCAATAATTGATTGTCCAGTCTGTACTTTGCTTTATAAAAGTAAGAGTACATTTATTAAACACACACACTACTCAATACTATGCACCAATTTACAAATATACATAAGCTGTTGGAATTACTTTGTGACATTGCATAACATCTCCACCCTTCCCGCAGGGGGGGTGGGGTCTAGTACCACCACTCCCATGTATGCACATCATCTTGCCCCCAATGCAGTTAGTTGAACATAACCTGGAGCGAGGGCCCTGGGCACTGGCACCATCCCAGTGGCGACCCACCCCATTATCTCAACAAGCATTTAAAATAGGTAACCCTGCCTTGGTGACACATAACCCTGACTGAGCATTTCCTACTGACCAGGAACTCTGAGATAGGGAATAAATAACTGGACTTTGATACTCTACTTTCAAGCACCGATTCAAGCCACATCTTCATCCCTGATTACATCCAATGGCATAGCAAGAATGCCACGGGCACTAATGCAAGGAAGGAACCCCCTTACCCAAACACACTGTTTTATTTAGTAAAAACAGCCACAAATTGGGGCGTAGTGGGGGACCCTCATTACTCTAGGATCCAGTGCCGCTGCACTTTGTGCGCTACTAATAGCTATCTATGCCCCTGATTCCATCGCCCCCCGTTTCATCTCCTCACGCTTGAAGTGGGCACAAGACGCGCGTCCATCGTACCGAGGGTAGCGGAGTCACCTAACACTACCAAGTTCCTCCTTTACCATTTACAGCTGCAAACAGCATATATGAAAACTGATAACGTGACGCAGTTTTCCTATCTTCACCTAGGCACAAGTGAGAGAATTAACCAATTCCGGTGGTGGAAAAGGTCAAAGGTTATAATGATTTGGGCCTTATCAATATATTGGCCATGGAAATCCTTTAACAAGAAAAGCACGACATGTTTCTGAAGCCGTCATAACATTTTATTCAAGGATGCCATTGCTGTTTCAATTACAATTAACGAATTACATTTTTGGGACGATTTATACTTACCCACGTTCACAAATTCTACTGCCACTGCACCATTACCACTAGGAACAGCACTAGGAAGAAGGAATCTATAAACCTAGTCGATGCTTTTCTGCATGTTGTCTCAAGTATTGTGATGCGACTTCGCCTAGGAGTTAAAACAGTTTTTGAAATTAGCAGATGCGCCTGACAAATACTCCAGGCAGACTCCAAGCTTGTCAAATTACCAGCTAATCAAACCGCAAAAGCGAGACATGCCACTGCGCCAGCGGGGCGCATCCAAGCCATATGTTTATTTTACTTGTTTGTTTTACTTGCAGAACAGCACTGGGTCACAGGAAAGGTCATTTAATAAAAGCATCCGTCCGTCTGTTTCCCATTAAGGTTCGTGGCGGGAGCTGTCACCAGAGAGAAACAAAAAGTAGTTATGGAACGCGCACCCCGTAAAAAGTCTAATTGGTAAGTGTTGTTTTTGTGCAAGGCCTGCCAGCAAAGACGTTCCAGCGAAGATTTAATGGCACAACGACGTCAATTCCGTTTCATTTTCGTGCCAGTATTTCAGTTATACGCATCTCGTTAACCGAAAGGTTGGGGATGTATTTTACCTCTCTGGATGCTTAAAGAAACATTAGAGGTGGATTTTCTCATCAGACTAGGGGCAGAAAAAGTGGGAGATGTTTTATATATTCTTAGAAGATTGCTTCTGCACGGCCGCGGGAGTGCCACGAAAGGGCTGATCTTCACATATTTAACACTTTGGAAAATCATGACGCCGATCTTCACTCGGCCCGACAGCGGAAAAAGCAAAAATGTCTATTTTTAATCGAAAAAAACCCATATTTAGTAAAGAGACGAACTGAAAAGTAAAATTCCCCTGGGACCCGAATTTTCCGCTTAAAGAGTTAATTTTTTTTTGATGTTTTCGAACATCTTATATGCCTGTTGTAAAACTTCATAACAATATTGTTCAAGATGTCAGACGTTAGTTACCCTTGAAGACATCAACTGGAACGAGCACTCATTTTGACGGCCGATCCTGGGCAACTGCTCGAGTCTCTGTCAAAGAGTCATGGGCAAGAGCCTGCTGGGCAGTCTAAACCCCAATGCCAACATAAGACAAAAAAAAGCATGCCCGCTATTAATCTTCAAATAATACATCTCAATGTTGAAAACCAAAAAGGGATACATTGGGCGTTACTGCTCTGCCACAAAAGTGACCATGACTATTATTTGCTGGCCCACCTTAGAGGAGGGCGATTAGAAGTCTTATAGAGAGTTGACTTACCTTCCAAGTTATCGCCATGTAAAAAAAAAAAAAAATCAACCCACTCACTTTATAATAAAGTCTCCCTGGTCTAACAAAAATGGAGCATTTCTTTTTTGTAAAGGAACTCTTACCCACTGGGATTACTAGTGGTATGCTTCATCATCGAGTTCTCCTGATACTTGATTTTTTGGGGTGTGCCCCTACCTTGAAATTCAAGGGGAGCACTGATAAAGAGGGTAGGCATCTAAGATTAAAACTGCCTACACAGTATTACGAACCAATGTGTTTAATAGGTGTCCATTTGGCAAGATTAAGAAAAAAACGTGATGCTGCTGAAACTTAATCACTCCAGCATCTGCGGTCTACATGTTTCAGCCACCTATAATGCCAACAAATGGTCTTGTAGCTATCCTCATGACCAGACCAAGATTCCTTTTTAGGTCGAGCCTGAGCAGCGCATGCTCTGCTCTGCAAAGCATGCTGTATTGGAGTATGGACTTTAAGCCCCGCCCACTCTCCGCCCATATTTGTCATTGGCTTGTGTCAATGTCCTTTGTAAATGCTGGCTTCTGATTTGTTAATAGGCTTGTTAGTCCCTCCTTAGTACCGCCTTGTCTTCATTTGAAACCTCCCATGAGGACAGGCCCTTTTACTTCTGTTGTTACACAGTGTTTTATTTAGTCTGTAAGCACTCTTTTCTATAATGAGTTTCTCCTACTGCAGGCACAACATGCTTCCCTGCAACATTCAGCGCGCCATGCATGCTTTCACTTTCCTAGCAGCTTGGGACAATGGCGACCGCTTCTTGGAAGTGAAATAGGTCTGGCATTTACAAGAGTTTGAGCTATTGGCATTGTAAATGACAATGCCTTTTATTTATGTGTTAATTATCAAAACAGATAAATAAAAGGCATTGTCATTTACAATGCCAATAGATTAAACTCTCGCAAATTCGAGACCTATTGCATTGCAAATGCTTGTTATTCCTAACTTCTACATAATTTCATATCATTTGTAGCAAAATTTTCTCATTCGTTCTTATGCCATACTCATTCATAAGAACCAATCCAAGATAGTTTCTCGACTTATGATTGGTAAAACTTTCATGCACTTTAGGGTACTGGAGTTGGGCTTTAAGAATCTGGAGACCAAATATAGTAGACCAGAGGGGGGACCTTTGATGAATGTTTGATTACAAGGCATGCCCGACTATAGTGCATTGCAGTATTTTTTTTAAACTCTTCTTAGTCTTCAGTTTGATACTGTCTTGGCTGCGGGTGTGCTGAGAGCCACCAAAGATGGTGAACTTGTCTGCAAGATAAGCAGGGCTGTTGGTCCTGATGGAGTTCCATTAGGATGGGGCTGATGTGATCATATTTGTTCAAACACTGAATGAGACATGCTGTGGTGTGTTTGATACCCTTAAGATTGAGGCCAAAGTGTAGTCTGCGAGGCATGGACCGGGACATTATCATCATCCAGGGCTTTATCAGCAGTTCTGAAGTCGCTTTTTGGAAGACACAGCTTCACTGTCTTTAGAAGAGGGAGCTAATACCACAACATCTTTGTTTTTTGGCAGTGGATTCCTTCAGGATAAGGTTGGTGTCATGGATAAACCCAATTGACTTGACATTTTGTGAAAGTTGTGGTTCAAAGCTTTCAAGGTTCATGTCATTGAGCCCAGTTTGCACGATTTTTTGCTTGTTGTTTTTGGCAAATAATAGGAAATCTGTCTTGGAGGAGTTGATCTTTAGGTATGCACTGGACACAAAGGTCTAGATGAGGTGCAGGCAGTGTTCGAGACATTGGATGTCTGGAGCAGATGAGCTTTTCAAGTAGAGAAATGTGTTGTTGACATAATTGATGAATAATGATGCGTTCTTCTCCGAGTAGAGCCCCAAGGAACTCCATGTAGAGGTTGAAGATGACTGGGGACAATATAGAATCCTGGGGGACTGCCCAGGTGATAAGGATCATTTGAGAGCTGGCGGATGATCCTGGGCCACCATCCCAGAGCTGTTCTCACATCCTGTGGACCACAATGGTTGCTGTTATGTCACGAGCAAAAAGCCCCACGTGCATACAAAGTAAAGTTGAACCCCATGGCCCTGTGGCCTACACCTTACACATTAATAATCTTCTGTAACCATAAACTGCAATGTTAGAAACGAATATAGGACAGTATAGTGCTACTACCCCACTTAACCATTTCACTCAGGTAGGCTCTCTAGAGGCTATGTGCAAATACTCTTTCAAAGATGTCTGCTGTTATTTTCCTTTAAAGTTTGTTACCTGCTAAGAATCCGCTTCTGCAGAATTCGGATCCCCAAAGCAAGGCCCACCTAGAGCTCAGCGTAAAAAAATGCATTCATATGAGAAGTATCAATATGTAGGCTGAGGAGACATTTAACTGAAATCTCACATAGCTGAAGGGTACAAAATTAACAGCGATAGTCTAAATCAAGCCTTCAGTGGCAATGCGAGTTCAATGTAAATGCGAGCATTGGCATAAATGATGTGGTAAACGAGATGTCTAATGTTTATTTATTGCACATTCACAAAGTTCTTTAGGGTAAAAGCTCACTTTGCTGTGAATATTGAACAGTTGGTGAATGAATGGATTGGGTGCAATCAGGAAAGTAATGTGCCAATTAAGTAGTTGAATACTAGTATGGATGAATGTGAAAAAACACAGAGAACCTAAGGCTATGAACTGAACACAAAATAGAATATATTTCTCATTTGTTGAGTACGAAATTCAAATGAGAAGATATAAACTCTACCCATAGAGAGACATAGATGTCAGAGAAACAGGAGGCCAATAAAGATAATACAAAAAAATTAAGATCAGAGAAGATGGTTGTTTTCACTGAAAGAAAGTACGAGTTGCGAGATAGTGGAGCTAAAAGGTGTACATTGTGTACCATCGAGAAAAGTTAGGAGAAGGCACATATGTTTAACGAAACTGTGAGCAAAGCTGAGGCCGCATCATAAAGGTATGCCCTCATGCAAGGCACATTTGTATGCTGTTTTTCTGTTCTCATATTGCAATTTCAGAGGTGGTTATATTGAACTCAGAATTTCTCAAAGTTAGTTTATTCACTGCAGACACCACAGCTCGGACTCGGCGAGCCGTGATTGCCTCACTCTCCTTCCAAATTGCGATCTGCAGCACATGCACCAACTCAGAGAAAGTTTGAGTTAAATTTACGCACTTTTGAGAGTGCAGTCTCATAAATACAGGTGTACAGTTGCGCCCAACCCAAACACATATATGTGTGCATGTGTCCCTCTGCGTTGTATTTCACTGTGTGCTTGCACCTGAGAAAAGCTAAACCAATTGGCGTTTTCACTTCTTGTTTTCATAACGAATAGCTGCCTCCAACTCTGTGTAAGGCATAAGCAGGAAGGTGCTAAATCCACTGCATTATTTTACAAGAAGTAGCTGGCTTCACTGGTTACCAGGACCAATGCAACATTTGTTACAACAAATGTCAGTCGCCCTCAAGTTCCGTAGACCCTGGAGACCTGACAACACTCCCTTATTTTAACAGGAATATTGTGCTCTTATTACTCTGTTTTCCACATGTATGTACGTTCTTTTGATCTTTTTCCGGCAAAGGCATGGGGCTGTATTACACTAAGTGCCGAGGGTAGCAACAGGTGCACACACCCATCTTCTGTGCCCCTGGGGTGCTTTGGTATTACAGAAGGGGCTGCAGATGCTTGTGTGGCTCCTTTTGTAATCCATATCCCACCGGTGCACATGTAGCACAAGTGCTCTCAAGGGATCATTCCCTCATTTGCATGGGGCCATGTAAATGAGGGAACACTTTGCCATTGCACCCATGTCATATTACAGATAGGGCGCAGGGACAAAGTAGCTCTGCAGTTACTATGCGCCACAGACAGGTGGCACACAGTTAGTGTACTCCATGATGGCACCCCTTGAACGGAGTGAAAGAGGGTTTGCCAGGGACTTCCCCGGCAACACTCAGCAGGCAGGTGCAGACACTCCCTGCAGGGTGAAGTCTGGCCACCTTTGTAAGGCAGTTTGAGTTGCCACTTGCAAAGTGAAATGCGGGCTTGCGGCACCAAACAGTTCATCTTTCACTACTGCACTGCACCATGAGTTAGCGGCTGATCTGGGGCAGCAGATTACCTATACTGTTATGACCTGATCTCAATGCATAATAAAAACCTGATACCAAGATTATTGCATGGGTCTGGCACATTAAATTCAAAGGTATCTTTTTAGACAGATGCTTCTAAATGAGGATGTGACACAAGATAACGAGAGGCACAAATCTCATACCTCTGAACAATTAGATTTTAACCACCCAAGGGTTTTTTGTTGGGAATGTACAGCCACAATATTGATGGGTTTGGCATTGGTTAATTAGGAGGGACGTCTTCTCATTTACCACGAAACGTTAGTTTTCACTATAAAAGTATGCATCTTGTTATCAATGCAATAAAAAAGAATCTAGGCCAGACATGTAATTAATATTCAGATGTAGCGATAAAAAACCCATGCCTTGAAATAATAGCTTAGGGTCAAAATTCCCTGAGATTGGGAGACGTACCCCAAGTGTCCCATATCTGTTGTTTGCTCATTATTGTGCCTAGTTCAAAGTGCCATTATGTTGGTGTTTATGCTAACAGCCAAAAATATTTAAATATCTATTTATAAGAAAAACTATCATCCATATGTTTGTTTGGAAAAAAAGTCAAATAGTACTTCATTTAGGTGATTTGATTAATGAATTTAAATGTAATGCACTTTTTAACTGATTGGAAAACTCCTGATAACTCAAATCATAAACAATGAGGGGAGTTTGATTGCCAGCAAAAAATTTCTAATATCTGTTAATTTGGCCGACCAAATCTCAAACAACTACCAGCCTTGCTGGAAAATACTACTTAAAACCAATAAGCAGGCCCAATGTTTATCGACATGGCTTACAATTTACCCTTGTTGACAGAATCTTCTTGCACCAACATGGATTGTTGGGAAAAAATGGAAATGAGCTCCTTATAAAAATATAGCACTCTGTTGGCAAGAATGATGTCATCTTTCAGAACATGTCTTTATGTTACAAGGGTTTCTTTCAACACCTATAATTACAATGTCAAGGGAGCAAACGGAGGAATCACCACTGTGGGGATCCCTAGAAGGAAAAGTCATTGATACTCTGCCATGACATATGGTTGTAATTTCAGTATGTATACTGTGTGGTTTGGAATAATTTAAAGGTATTAGCTGTTCAAGGCTGATGTGGGACAGCATATTGAAAGAAAACACACCTATCTAGCTATCTATCTATCTATCTATCTATCTATCTATCTATCTATCTATCTATCTATCTATCTATCTATCTATCTATCTATCTATCTATCTATTCAATGAAAAAATGAAGATTAAAGCCAAATTATGGCTAAATTTGGTATAACACCATAACATATGTTTAAAAATCCTCTGAAATTCACAGAAAGATATAGTTTAAGTGCAGTGCATGATCTGCACACCTGCCACAGTTTCCAGCATATAACCTGTCAGTGCCAACCTTCACTGTGCAAGGCCTTCAGGAGCCTTTGCATAGGCACTGTATTTTTTTTTTTTAAGGGTATGAGGACCTGCCCAGGGTTCTCAAACCCTTGCTGGCCCTTGACCCAAATTAAACCTCGCAGGAGGTCCAAAGAGGGACTGAGACCCTTTGCTGCGAGTTTACAGTACCGTGGCTAGGGTTCCCGGAATCTAGGCCTCCCTGGGAGCCTCAAACCCTGCCCTCAGTTCTGTGAACTCACTGGTGTTTTCTTTTTTTATACTGACAAGCGTGGGGAGCCTTTCGCCCCTGAGCTAGTGGGTTATGGGATGCTACACCCTGCTCGTCTTACGGCTCTTTTCAATTTTTTTGCAGGATTCAGGGACTGATTCCCCAAGTCCTGTAATAACAGCTACAACATTTTTTTAGGTCTCGCCTAGCGACGTAGCGCATTCGCTGCTCGCCTTGGCGAAATCTATTGTCGTGGCTTTTTCGGTGGAAGGGGGACAGGATATGTGCACACGTACGGAAGACACGCGTACGGCAGACGGCATTAGCACAAGAGACAGCAGATGTGCGCGTACGGAGGACAGGAGATGTGCACGCGTACGGCTCGCGGCGTTAGCACAACTCCTGTTTGCTCGCTCCCTCTCTCCCTCCCTGTCTGCGCGTACGCGCCTTCATTTTACTGGTGGTGGAACACATAACTAGGGTTGCCACTTTCCATGTGAAAAATACCGGCCATCTGTTGCGTTTTAAGAGCCTGCAATGGCCCGAACATGATACTAAATTGTACATTAAACAAAATCGTAACATGACTTTGCTGCCTTTGTTTACTTTAATTAACAGGGACCGTAAACGCAGCTCTGGTGCACATCTAAAAGTTTGTTCTAATTACATTAGGGGGACAGGACATGTGCACGCGTACGGAAGACACGCGTAAGGCTGACGGCGTTAGCACAAGAGACAGCAGATGTGCGCGTACGGAGGACAGGAGATGTGCACGCGTACGGCTCGTGGCGTTAGCACAACTCCTGTTCGCTCGCTCCCTCTCTCCCTCCCTGTCTGCGCGTACGCGCCTTCATTTTACTGGTGGTGGAACACATAACTAGGGTTGCCACTTTCCATGTGAAAAATACCGGCCATCTGTTGCGTTTTAAGAGCCTGCAATGGCCCGAACATGATACTAAATTGTACATTAAACAAAATCGTAACATGACTTTGCTGCCTGTGTTTACTTTAATTAACAGGGACCGTAAACGCAGCTCTGGTGCACATCTAAAAGTTTGTTCTAATTACATTTGCTGTTTGAATTACGCACAGATAAAGGGTAAAAATACCGGCTTTGGATAATTTTGCTTACTTTTGTTCCAGCCGGGGCATTAAAAAACCGGCAGGTGGCAACTCTACAAGCGACATATGAAGCTTGCCAGCTACATCCTTCCCTTGCTCAGTATGGATCACCTTGCTGTCTTTCGTTCGACCCACACCCAATAGTTTCTTATATCCTGTCATCTCAGCAACCCCGCCCGCTCTCTCTACTGCCACCTCACATTTCCGTCTCCATCTACTCCAAATGAACTACACTTCCCGTCGTGCGATGCGGGCGTGTTATTCTGTGACATCACGTATTGCCGGATGAAGATGGCGGCACGCTGGAGCAGTGAGAATGTGATGGTGGAATTCAGGGACTCTCAGGTGAGTTAGGGGCGAGCCTGGGACTTCAGGATAAGGAGAACCTACTGCATTGTGTCTTATGCATATCCTCATACGTTTTCCATTTTAACTGCATTTAGTTCTCTCCTGTTCGCTCTTATGTCACTCCCAGACAGCATAGAGTTTGTGATGTGCAGTCTGTAGATTTCTTACTTTTAACCTGTACGTGTTTGGGGTGAGACGTTCGAATGTTTGCGGGCAAAGGGAATGGATCATATTCGATCTGTTGTTGCTTCTCCATCTGCTGTGCTCTCAAGTTTAGAGTTTCATCTCCCACCATTTACTGTTTGACTGTCTCTTGAATGCCCGATGCAAACTAGTTCAAAAGTAAAGATGCCCATTTCGAGCTCAGAGCTTCTCTTCTTTCTGTTGCTGAGTACACGTTGTTTGCGGTGCCCCGTCCTCATTTCACCTGTCCTTGGCTGTCCTCAATGTTTGGCCGTATAGACGAAGATCCTTTACAAACGAATTAGGTTTTGCCTGGCCCAGCCCACGCCCGGATATTGACAGAATGTACCTGACTGTGTCTTCTGCGACTGCTTGAGCTTTTATGTAATGAAAGTATTTATTTTTGTTCCTTGGCACTGTCATGCCATAGCTGCCAACAATATACCAGGAATACCACCCCTAAACCAGGGAAAGCATGTTAGGGTAAGCATTATCATAAAATGCACGCGCTCAGTATGTAATGAATTGCCACCATAATATGGTGGCTTGCATTATAGGTATTGTATGTCCGTTCATACCTGGACCCATTAAACTAGCAACTGAACTTCTGCACCCTCACTCGCGTGCGCATTCCCCTTTCCCAGCTGCTAGTACAATAGAAGTGCAAGGTAAATGGTTCATAGCCGTCTGTGGAGCACCCATTCATTAAGGGATTATATGTGTATATAACGTGTACTGTCACTGGCTTGTGTCCTTGTCGGAAGTGAGTTTCCAAATTTTTGCATCTTGTACGGTTATATGATAGAAACAACAATAGTTTAAGAAATGAATAAAAGGCATTGTCATTTACAATGCCAATAGCTCCAACTCTCGCAAATGCGAGACCTATTGCATTGCAAATAAGTCCGTTTTTATATAGCGCAGCTACTCACCCTTACGGGTCTCAAGGCGCTGGGGGCCGGAGTGGAAATTAAGTGAGCTATTGCCCAGAGTCACATGGTGCTGAGCTGAGCTGCAGCCGGAGCCGGGGATCGAACCGTGAACCCTGTGCTCCGAAATCAGCTGCCCTGGCCGCTGCACCACAACTCTCCACAAATGCTTGTTTCTAATTGCGGACAGCCAGTCAGAAAGCTTCCGGTGTATGGACGTGGTTTGGGATCACAGACCCAAAATAGATGATAGGAAAAAAGATCCCTCGTTCGATCAGAGTTAATTATTTTTTTAAATGTAGCTCCATGATGGTTGGTGAACCTAGGTTTGCAGAGCGTCTACGGAGTAGTAGTTCAGCTTTCTTTATCTTAATTGACAGCTCAGTACAATTTGAGGCCTAGTGAAACACTCTTTTAAATGCTAGTTTCTCAAAAACAATTCACCAAGCAAAGAAAATGCACTTTCTTGAGTAACGTTATAATTTCGTGCCAAGTTTGGTGTGATTCTGTTGGAGAGTAAATAATCCTATTGGAATTAAAAAGGCAAATGTCATTTTTTAGCACCCTTTTTTTGCCCCCTAGCTTTAAGGATCTGCTCAAGTTTGCCATGCTGAAGCCAAATCGGATGGCTCTTTTTTAGAAAGTTTCATGTAAATTCTTTGAACAGCAACAAAGTTATTAAGAAAACAAAAAACACCTATTCATTGACAAGTGCGACCATATCAGACCAAACAATACCTAAAGAGATGCTATTGCAACCTTTGTTATCTATCTATCTATCTATCTATCTATCTATCTATCTATCTATCTATCTGATACATAACTGGTAACAATGTAATATGGTCTGATATTGCCATTGAGGATTTCTGATAACCTCATATACCAGAAAGCCAGAACCCCAAAATTGCAATATAAGACCAGATGACACATGGTAATTATCAGGTAATTTTATGTTACATATTTTGTTTAGAATTCTATATTCTATATTAGAATGTTTAAGTTTTGTTTGCCTTTTACAAATAATTTGTGAATGCGACAATGCTCAACAGTGAGATTAGTGGAGGTATGATCCTCAGTGGCTGCAGCATTTACCTCATAATTATGGATTAGTGGATTTGCCATACAATTAGCAAAATCTGCAGATGTAAACAACAATGTTGTCTCTAGCTCAAATGAATGACAATAATACTGCTGGAGAATATGCCACATAGGTTGTATGTTTCGCTGCATAATTTAGAGATAATACATAACAGGTTACTGTCTAATATGGTCCTATATTGCTATCGAGGGGTTGACGCAAGAAGGTAATATAAGACCATATTACATGTTATGTATTTTTTTTACATTGCTTGATTTATGAGTTGACTTTCCTAACTTTTAGAAAGATTTGGAGCATTTGAGCACCATCCTATTCATTGTTTGCCTGAGACTGCTGATATGTACATCATTGCTTTGACAAATGTGTGTTTTTATATTGGTGGGTGTGAGAAGCTGGCCTGGTATATGATGTCCACTATTGTAAGTGGGCACCTTGCACCAGTCCAGACAACCCTCATGGTGATTTAAGAGGTCTCAGACAACCGTAGAAAGCTATCCAAGTGGTAGCTGTGGAGAGAAGCCTTCAGGCTTAATCTTGAAGGAGTGTAAAGCAGCTTGTTTTACCAGAATGCAATCTTATAGTATAGATTAAATGAAAAGGAACCACACAAAGTATTTATAAAAATATGTATTTATTATATAACACTATCTAGTATGTTACAGTATCTCCTACACGGAGATAGACACTAAGCACACAATATTTAAGCAAAGAAATCACAGTAAAAAGCACTAATACACAGTGGGCCCCAGGGGGGGACCAAACCATATACTAAGAAAGTGGTATAAGAACCACGACTCAAGTCAGGACAATGTCGAGAGGATGTAGAATTGCTCGGGACCCACGGAACCACCCAAGGTAAGTAGATAGGGACCCCACGGAGAACGTGTGCAGTGTGTGAACACGACCGTGTGCTACGTACAAGTCTATGTGCAAGTCGCGGCTGGAATTTTAAAGATTAGGGACCCTTCCCAGTGGACCATGAGGAAACCCCGTGGAAGACACAAGGTGGGACGGCCACCTCACCCATGGATACCATGGTACCCAAGTTACCTATCCCAGGGAGGCCGGGTGCATAGGTGTGAAGTGGCGTCGGAAACCGCCGTCGAACCCAATGGAGGACTTCAGGAAAGTGCCGCTGCTGGAAGAGGAGAAAGTGTCCGGAGGAATCCAAACGTGGATTCTTGAAGAGGAGTACCTGAAAGCAGAGGGGAAAGAGTCTATGTCACTTCGGGAGTGACCAGGAGACTTGGAAGACGGATGCCCTCCGATGTCGGGTGATTCAGGAAAGATGACGGTGACCTTGACTCTGCAGCTGCGAGGACCAGGCGATGCTGAGGATGACCAGGACCCGGATACAAGCTGTCTCATGAAGGATGTCGAGTGCTGAGGGGTCGGTGTCCAGCGGGAGCACCAACAAGCCTTGGCAAATGCAACCCATGCAGGAAGTCAAGAAGGTACACGGTTGGGACCAGCAAGGTCCAGGAGACTCACCACCAGCAGGGGAGTCAGGGCAGGCGCCGATCAATCAGGGGAGTCCAAGGAAAACAATGGTGACCCTGAACTGGACCCACAGGCCAGAGGCACTGGAGTCGCGAGAGGACCTCAAGCAGCTCAGCAAAAGATGCAGGCCACGATGCACACAATATGGTGGGGCTGAAGATTCTGGTCACTGGAGGTGCTCGAGGTTGGGGCTACTTGGAGCCCGGAGATCTTCTTGCAAAGATGTCAACAAGCCTTTGCAGCTGCAAAGGGGACACAGTACCCAGGGGTTCGGTTATTGCAACCCCCGCAAGGACTACTGACCTCAAACTTGGTAAGAGGGTAGAGCAGGCCTCGGGACCTGAGGAAAACCACCACCTGTGTTGCAAAGCCCACGGAGTCCGGAGGAGCTTGGGATCTGCAGACCGGTCGTCTTCGTTGTGGTGCCTGCAAATGCAGGGGAGTGACTCTTTCACTCCAAGGGAGATTACTTCAGTTGCCCTTGATGCTTCACAGGCCTTGGAAGGTTCTTATATGATGCACAGGCACAGATGATGCAGCAGACTGGAAGGGAGACGAAGTCAGGCCCAAACAAAGTCCAGCGAAGTCCAGAGTGCCCAGATAGTAGAAGTGCAGTGGTTTCAGTTCTGAACCTTATCCCACGACAAATCTAGGGACCTACACCCAGGTAAGCCCTTAAGTACCCTGAGGAAAGGGTTGGGAAGATTCAGGGGACCCTCCCAGGGGAGAGTCTGGACAGGGGGAAGGTTACTTCCATGTCCTTTGTCCAGTTTCACGCCAGAGCGGGAGCCAGCGGCTCCCAGGACTGGTTTGAACTGGACTATGCACAGGGACACCAAATGTGCCCCTCATGCAAACTTTCAGGCACTGGCAAGCGCACCCACCCAGCCCTGATACACTAAATCCTGTCTATGAGGTGGTCATACCTCCCTGTGACAGGATGCCTATTGTTCTGCCTTCCCCTGCTCGAGCTTGGCTCAGCAGCAGGAGGGCAGAAATGTGTCTCTGATCGGCAGCAACTATTTTATGCTGTCCGGGACTAGAAGGCTGGCACCGGGAACACAGAGAGCCTAACGGAAGGCTCTTCTAGTTCTAGGAATCATACCTCCACACCGTTTACGGTGTGGGGGTATGATACCAACATGTTTGATACCAAACATGATAGGATTCGTTGCAGCCATTTTCGAAATGGTCATCGCGCGATTACGCGATGCCCCTCTATATAGTAATTTATACTTTTCGAAGCACATGCAATTCTAATCACAAGGCAGTATAATACAGTTCAGTAATGTTAAAACACAATAATAGAGACTCTTTATCTTCTTAGGTGTTTTTATTCCATCCACTACTTTTAGCCAACGCGTTTCGTCGCTTCGGGGTGTCACCCCTACGACTTCCTCAGGGCTTAAGGTATTGAGTATTTTCAAAATCACGACCTCCTAATGTGTGTTAACAGCTTAGGAGGTCAACAGTCAAAAAGATTCCAATCCAAAATCCAATTGGAATTCAGTGTAAATATTCAAAAATCCGACACTAATATTGTGTGCCAAAGTCCCGATGATATTTAAGCCTTTGTTCAATATCCCTTGGGAGACCTATAAGCTCCCATATATTACAAACAGGTCCCAGAGGTACTGGGAAACCTGCTGTCGTCTATTCTCCTCGCCCAATTACATATTACTCTATATAGTCTATGGCTGATCTACTGACTTCCCGGGAGAATGGACTCCGTAGGCTGCAGGGGTATCCTGCTCATGCAGGGGCACCCTCTCACTTAAAACCAAGCACCATGCCCTCTGGAATATAAAGGCCTGCTATAGGGGTGACTTATAGGTTTTAAGTGAAGTGTCCCTTAGATATAGTAAACCTATATCTTTAGTAAGTGGTGCATGCACCAACTTACACAGGCTGCAATGGCAGGCCTGTAGTTCCATTTTGAATGGTCTCTCATAGGTGGCATAATGCATGCTTCAGCCCATGGAAGACCTCTGTGGTACTTATGCCCTGGGTACATGGGTACCATATACTAGGGACTGACAAGGGTACCACAGTATCCAATCTGGGATGTACCTAGGTACTGAACACAACAGTTTAGGGAGGAAGCAGATAGACTGGGGTCCTGATTAGCAGGATCCCAGTCAGACTAGTCAAAAACCAGCATAGCACCAGGCAAAAAGTGGGGGTAACCATGCAGAAGGATCCTACCTTCCTACATAACCCCCCCCCCCCAATGAAAGGAGATAAGGCTAACCTTGCCCAGTTGAGACTTTATTTCCTAAGTGGCCATATAAGGAAGGTCCTGCACTAGCATGGACACCCCCTACCTTATGGACCACTGAGATGTCCCTCCCCTGTAGGGTCTTGGATCCTCTCAAAAATTTGGGGTGACTACCTGTAATCTGTTTTGGCAAAGAAAGAGGCTGGTGGGATGCCTGATTAGGGAAGTGAGACCCTAACAGGGTTGGTCCCAGCTTCCACAGAGCACTGGCCACCATGGAGGCCTTTCTTTCCATTACTGTCCTATACCTATCCCTAGGGGTCAACCTCTGGCTGCCTACAGCTTTTGGTTGAACCCTTCTGGTTGGAACCATGGAGGGCCAGGGAAGGTTTGGGACAGCCTTGTCCCAGGTTCTCCTTTGCCCAACAGAGTCCATCTGGGGGATGTCACTATCTAAGGATAAGAGTTATCCCTCAGATTGTTGAGGATTATCCACCTGGCTAGTACTACTAGACTGGGTGTCCCTAATCTGTGGATGAGGGGACTCCTCTTGGCAGTGGGCCCCTGGGGGTCCACTGGCATCCCTGACCTCTGCAGCCCTAGGCTGACTGGGGCTGGGTAGAGAGGGGCAGGATACCTGCTCCAGACTGGGTACCTCCTTGGGAGGCTCCCCTGCCCTAAGTGTCTCTGTCAGGAAAGGCCTGACCACCTCTGGGGCAGTTCCTTCACAAGGGGTAGGATCAGTTCCCTGAGGAAGCTGACCCTTACCTATAGTCTGGGGGGAAAAATACTTTTCTTCATCCACTGTGCTCTCTGGTGGAGCAGAGTGGGCCATTCTTTCAGGCTCCACTGCTCCAGAAATTCCCTGGGGTTGGACTGGGGCCCTAAGGGTCACACCAACTTTCTCAGGGAGGCCTAACATTTCTAGATGGGCCTTCAGTTCTACTTCAGCGCAGGCTGAAGTTTCCAAATCATTGCCCAAGAGGCAATCTACAGGCATGTTTGGGGACACTGCCACTCTTTTAGGACTAGTGACCCCCCCCCCCCACTTGAGATTGACTATGGCCATGGGATGATCTGTTCTAACACCATCAGTGTTGATCAACTGGTACTTGAACTCAGGTAAGAGCTGAACTGGGGGCACTAGGTTTCCTGTCCCATGGTGACACTAGCCCCTGTGTCCCTATAGGCTACAGTTTTCTGACCATTGATCAGAGGCTCCTGTCTGTACTTGCCCAAGGAATTGGGACTGACAGTAAAAGTGGCAAACCCCATGCCACCATCACAAACTAAGGTGGCCTGTGTGGGGGATCTGGCTAAGCCAGTATCCACCCCAGTTCCCCGTGAGAACCCAACTAAATTTTTGGGTGCACGACTACCACCTGGGGGCTTACTACTTGTAGTACCAGGGGTTGTTGCAGTAGTAGTAGTAGGAACATTGTCCTTATTGCTGGCCTTGGGGCAATTAGCATCATTTTTCCTGTGGCCTGGCTTTTTACAGACGAAGCAATAAGGTTTCTTTTCAGGGGAGGAAGGAGTTTGGGACCCACCCACAGAGGAGGACTTTTGGGGACCTTCAGAGGACTTATCTTTAGACTTATCCCCACCTTTCTCTTGGGTTTTGGAAGAATCTTTCCTCTGGTCACCACAACCCTGGTTCTTCTATTAACTCTGGTTCTGACCAATTTATCTGCCTTCTCTCCCTATTCTTGGGGAGAAGTCAGATCTGAATCTACCAGATACTGGTGCAAAAGCTGTTTTTGACAATTATTAAGGATCTGCTCCCTCATAATCAAATTGTACAATCCTAAGTAATCATGCACTTTGCTGCCATGTAACCAACCTTCCAGAGCCTTTGAGGCACTATCCATAAAATCTACCCAGTCCTGGGTCTGTGTCTTCTGGGTGTCTCTGAACTTAATCCTGCATTGTTCAGTGGTTAAGCCAAACCCATCAATGAGAGCACTCTTCAAAACTGAGTAATTGTCAGTATCCTCTTCTCTAACATTGAGGAGCTTATATCTACCTTTGTCAGCAAAGGAGAGCCACACGATAGCTGCCCACTGCTCTTGAGGGACCCTCTGCACTTTACAGGCCCTCTCTAAAGCAGTTATCCATTTGTGGATGTCATCCCCAACATGGTAGGGAGGGACAATCTTGCTCAGGTTCCTATTGTTAAAGGAATGTTCCTTACTTCTAGGGACACTGTTGCTGCCACCATGGATGGGACTCTAGTCCCAATTTCTTCCTTGCCTTCTGGACTTCTAGGGACTCTCTATCAAGGGCCAACTGCTCTTTCCTGAACCTAAGCATAGCTTTCTCAAGTTCAAGCATTTGGTACTCCCTATCCAAAGAGTTCCCTCCTTTACTAGAAATGGAGGTCCCTACTGACTGTCTAGAAGTATTGGATTCTGCAGAGGATGATCTAGACCTCCTTGGTCTACTCTGCACCTTCCCAGGAGGATCAAAGGGGGCATCCTCTTGGCCCTCTTTGTTCTCCTCTGGGAGGTCTGAATTGTCCAGGTGGGAGCCTTCAGGCTCCACCTGGTCAGGGTTAGATTCTAGGTCAAAGAGGGGTTCCCCTCCTGCCCTATCTCCATTCCCTGGCCCACCCACTCTGTCCTGTTCATCTGACCCAGAGGCTTTCCTCAGGTCATCTAACATTAACACCTCTACAAGGCGTTGAGTGTTGGCACTTCTCCCTGTCTTCAGCTTTTTAGATGCACACAGTGCTTTCAGTTCTTGAAACGAAAGTTCACTGTATCTAGTAGGCAGAGAGCCACTGGCATCTCCTTCAGTAGACATACTAAGTGAGGTGTGGTGTTGCACCTACCTAACCTAGTGGGAACTAAACTCTCTGAGGTTGGAGAAAGGGAGTGCTAGACCCTTGACTTACCCAACCCTGAGTTCAGTAGAACTTACTATTCTAAGCTTGTATTTATATGTGCCTAGTACTAGTGGATTTTCAGTTAATCAATACAAAGATTTATCTGGTAAAACAATGCAGGCTTGAATCCCAACCGCTGCACACCAATGTGAGAAGCTGGCCTGGTATATGATGTCCACTATTGTAAGTGGGCACCTTGCACCACTCCAGACAACCCTTATGGTGATTTAAGAGATCTCAGACAACCTTAGAAAGCTATCCAAGTGGTAGCTGTGGAGAGCAGCCTTCAGGCTTAGTCTTGAAGGAGTGTAAAGCAGCTTGTTTTACCAGAATGCAATCTTATGGTATAGATTAAATGAAAAGGAACCACACAAAGTATTTACAAAAATATGTATTTATTATATAACACTATCTAGTACGTTACAATGTCTCCTACACCGAGATAGACACAAAGCACACAATTTTTAAGCAACAAAATCACAGTAAATTGCAATAATACACAGTGTGCCCCGTAGGGGGACCAAACCATATACTAAGAAAGTGGTATAAGAACCACGACTCGAGTCAGGACAATGTCGAGAGGACGTAGAATTGCTGGGGACCCACAGAACCACCCAAGGTAAGTAGATAAGGACCCCACGGAGAGCGTGTGCAGTGTGTGAACACTACCGCGTGCTCCGTACAAGTCTATGTGCAAGTCGCGGTAGGAATTTTAAAGATTAGGGACCCTTCCCAGTGGACCCTGAAGAAAGCCCGTGGAAGCTGAAGGTTGGAGAGCCACCCCACCCATGGATACCATGGTACCCAAGTTACCTATCCTAGGGAGGCCGGGTGCAAGGGTGTGAAGTGGCGTCGAAAACCGCCGTCGAACCCAATGGAAGACTTCAGGAAAGTGCCGCTGCTGGAAGAGGAGAAAGTGTCCGGAGGAATCCAAACATGGATTCTTGAAGAGGAGTACCTGAAAGCAGAGAGGACAGAGTCAATAGCACTCGGGAGTGACCAGGAGACTTGGAAGACGGATGCCCTCCAATTTCGGGTACTTCAGGAAAGATGACGGTGACCTTGACTCTGCAGCTGCGAGGACCAGGCAATGCTGAGGATGACCAGAACCTGGATACAAGCCGTCCCATGAAGGATGTCGAGTGCTGAGGGGTCGGTGTCCGGCGGGAGCACCAACAAGCATTGGCAAATGTAACCCATGCAGGAAGTCTAGAAGGTGCACGGTTGGGACCAGCAAGGTCCAGGAGACTCACCACAAGCAGGGGAGTCAGGGCAGGCCCCAAGCAATCAGGGGAGCCCAGGGAAAACAAAGGTGACCCTCAAGTGGACTCACAGGCCGGAGGCACTGGAGTCGCGAGAGGACCTCAAGCAGCTCACCAAAAGATGCAGGCCACGATCACATGATGCAGTGTGGCTGACGATTCTGGTCACTGGAGGTGCTTGAGGTTGGGGCTACTTGGAGCCTGGAGATCTTCTTGCAAAGATGTCAACAAGCCTTTGCAACTGCACAGGGGACATGGTACCCAGGGGTTCGGTTATTGCATCCCCCACAAGGACTACTGGCCTCAAACTTGGTAAGAGGGTAGAGCAGGCCTTGGGAGCTGAGGGAAACCACCACCTGAGTTGCAGAGCTCACGGAGTCCGGAGGAGCTCGGGATCTGCAAACTGGTCGTCTTCGTTGTTGTGCCTGCGAATGCGGGGGAGTGACTACTTCACTCCAAGGGAGATTACTTCGTTTGTCCTTGATGCGTCACAGGCCTTGGAAGGTTCCTGTATGATGCACAGGCACAGACGATGCAGCAGACTGGAAGGGAGATGAAGTCAGGCCCAAACGAAGTTCAGCGAAGCCCAGAGTGCCCAGACGGTAGAACTGCAGTAGTTTCCGTTCTGAATCTTATCTCACGACTAATCTAGGGACCTACACCCAGGTAAGCCCTTAAGTACCCTGAGGAAAGGGTTGGGAAGATTCAGGGGACCCTCCCAGGGGAGGGTCTGGACAGGGGGGAGGTTACTCCCATGTCCTTTGTCCAATTTCATGCCAGAGCCGGAGCCAGCAGCTCCCAGGACTGGTTTGAACTGGACTATGCAAAAAGAACAATTGATGGACAGAATGCAGAACAATGTCATACATTCACCCCAGTACAGAGATCTGGGCCTAAATCCATCGTTTTTTTGCTCACCATGCCATTCCAGTTTGAACCCAGCCATATGCAAATCAGTCTTGACCCTGCGCCCAATGGGTGCAATCCAGCCCAAACTGCCAGGCCAGGTCCTCCCTGGACTGGAAACAAGAATCCTAGGACCGGTTTCGGGGTTTCACCCCTCATCAGCCAGGAGCTTGACTTCAGTGGCATGGAGAGCACGGGACCCACGTCTGTGCATACCTGTCCCACTCGGGGTGACAAATACAAAAAGAACAATTGATGGACAGAATGCAGAACTATGTCATACATTCACCCCAGTACAGAGATCTGGGCCTAAATCCATCGTTTTTTTGCTCACCATGCCATTCCAGTTTGAACACAGCCATATGCAAATCAGTCTTGACCCTGCGGCCAATGGGAGCAGTCCAGCCTGAACTGCCAGGCCAGGTCCTCCCTGGACTGGAAACAAGCATCCTAGGACCAGTTTCGGGGTTTCACCCCTCATCAGCCAGGATAGCTTGACTCCAGTGGTATGGAGAGCACGGGACCCTCGTCTGGGCATGCCCGTCCCACTCAGGGTGACAGATGCAAAAAGAACAATTGACGGACAGAATGCAGAACAATGTCATACATTCACCCCAGTACAGAGATCTGTGCCTAAATCCATCGTTTTTTTGCTCACCATGCCATTCCAGTTTGAACCCAGCCATATGCAAATCAGTCTTGACCCTGCACCCAATGGGAGCAGTCCAGCCCCAACTGCCAGGCCAGGTCCTCCCTGGACTGGAAACAAGCATCCTAGGGACGGTTTCGGGGTTTCACCCCTCATCAGCCAGGATAGCTTGACTCCAATGGCATGGAGAGCACGGGACCCACGTCTGGGCATACCCGTCCCACTCGGGGTGACAAATGCAAAAAGAACAATTGATGGACAGAATGCAGAACAATGCCATACATTCTCCCCAGTACACAGATCTTGGCCTAAATCCATAATTTTTTTGCTCACCATGCCATTCCAGTTGAACTGGACTATGCACAGGGACACCAAATGTGCCCCTCATGCAGAGTTTCAGGAGCCGGCAAGCGCACCCACCCAGCCCTAATACACTAAATCCTGTCTGGGAGGTGGTCACACCTCCCTGTGATAGGATGCCTATTGTTCTGCCTTCCCCTGCTCGAGCTTGGCTCAGCAGCAGGAGGGCAGAAATGTGTCTCTGGTCGGCAGCAACTATTTTGTGCTGTCTGGGACTAGAATGCTGCCACCGGGAACACTGAGAGCCTAAAGGAGGGCTCTTCCAGTACTTGGAATCATACTTCCCACACCGTTTACTCAATACTACATAGGATTTAACTTAGATTGTGGAGCTTCACTGCTCCAAGATGGCCGACGATTTTCTTCATACTATTATGCATCTGTTACATAACTTATAAATTGGACGTTAGACAGAATGGCCCCTCACAATATATTTGTGACCACGCAGATAACCCAGTACGTTGGTATATGATCCTTGATACACTTTGGGTTCAGGACTGCACCATCCACTTAGCTTTTTGGAGGCAGCGGTACTTTCAAACATTAACTTTACTCCATTTCAAGATGGCCAACGCCATTTCTTTGATTTGTTAGAGTAAGCGGGTGTAGTCCTAGGACTATGTCTGCGGTCTCTCCAGTATTTAGGCGGGAACATCAGAAGGCCAAACTCTTCTGCGGACACGCCGGAGGCAGCCCTGCTACTGAACAGAGGTAAGCGCCCGTGTTAGGATACCCGGTAGCACTCAGCGGTGGCATACTTTACACTACTGAGACGCGCACCCTTAACTTGGGATACCCTCCTTAATAGTATTATATGGGGAGGACATGTATAGTGATTGTAACAAAATCCCCATCTTCCCTTTATTTTGTTTAGGGTTTGCGCCAGCAAAGACTTTGTTGCTGGCAAGAGGGACTCACTTAGCCCCCAAAGAGTGGTTTTACTATACCACGTTGTCATTCTTCATAATGGGTTTATGACTTATACACACAAGATCCACACTTAAGGTACGTGGAACTTCCTGTTGTCAGCTACGGATGGGGAGATAACAAGCCCTTACTTAAGTGGGGTGTACTCACAATTGTAACTGGGACTTTTCTGTCTGCCTTTCTCGTTTATCCCCAGAAAAGAATTCTGGAATACACTAAATCTTGGACACAGTAATCACTGTTGCCCTTTACTGTGCGAATATCACTGGAGTACTAGAACCCATTCCGGGTCAGAAATATAACCGGAACTGAGGTTGGTTTCCCTACAATATCTTTCCACAATTATCACTATTCACCAGTCCTAGTGGATTCGTTATTTTAATACCACTTTATTTTCTTTCCTTGTACCTTTTCTCCATATAGGATAAATACAAAGAGATTAGAGGTACTTCTTAGATTATAAATATACTTTTTCTTGATCTGAGGCAACATTGAGGGGGTGCCGTGTTTCTTAAATCACTTTAGAAGAGTCACTGCTAAATGTTCGGAGATTGGATGTCACTAAATAAATCACCAGAAACGGGCTTATTTTCATTTGCTGCCAATTTTTGTTTGGAATAGCGATCATCTTTTAACTGCACAAGTCTGTCTAGAGACAGCAATGGTGATATGTTTTAGTAAAACAGCATGGGTTTCCACAGGCTCGAGGACTATACTGGAGCCGCTCTTTGCGATAAACATACTGTCACAAAGGGTAACGGATATCTGATGTTAGTGATGGATATCTTTTACTCCCAACTTCTATACACTTGTTTGTTTCTTAGCCCTGAAGAAGTCGCTGCGCAAAACAATTAAGCGTAACGAAACACATGTTGGCTAAGGATCTCAAGATTAAACTGAAGTGACTGTTTCAACTAAGGAACAAGAGTGTTTTTTATTATTGTCAATGATACATAATATATACTGTCGGCGTGTGCAAGGGACTGTTGTTTTGGTTTATCAGTGGTTATCCACACATTGGGGAGGAGGGTGGCTCTCCCCACCTTTATGCACCGCAATCATAATTGTACACTAGTATATACACACTGCGTATTTCCCAGGAGCGCCATTACCCTACACAATCCACCGACCAAGAAGTCCCACTATAGGGGTGACTTATATGTTTTAAGTGCAGAGTCCCTTAGATATAAGTAAACCTATATCTTTAGTAAGTGGTGCTTGCACCAACTTACACAGGCTGCAATGGCAGGCCTGTAGTTCCATTTTGAATGGTCTCTCATGGGTGGCATAATGTATGCTTCAGCCCATGGGAGACCTCTAGGGTACCTATGCCCTAGGTAAATAGGTACCATATACTAGGGACTGACAAGGGTACCCCAGTATCCAATCTGGGATGTACCTAGGTACTGAACACAACAGTTTAGGGAGAAAACTGATAGACTGGGGTCCTGATTAGCAGGATCCCAGTCAGACTAGTCAAAAACCAGCATAGCACCAGGCAAAAAGTGGGGGTAACCATGCAGAAGGATCCTACCTTCCTACAGTGGGTTTATGTACTAATATTTAAAATGTGTTTTATGCAACAATATCAAAATTTTAAATAAAAAGTGCATTAAAAGGAATCCAAAAACGTATTCTAAAATGGGTTTTTCTTTTGTAGTATGTCAACTCCATAGAGCAGGTTTAACAGGCGATATAAAAAAAGAGAAAATAAAGTGTAATGTGGGACAGTGTGGGTGTTGCAAGGTGAAAGTATTATGGTATATCAGGCGTACCTTACCATCTAATACTAGAACAGTGCACAAAGATGGAACCCAAGTACTCTCCCATACACTTTCTCTCAGTCCTGGTAGAGTGGCAAAGAGCAGACAAGCTACTTAGAGGAACAGGTGTTAAGCATTTCACAGCACCAACATTGACGATAAGTAATTGACATGACTCGAGAGAATTCTGAGACCAATTTATAAAAATAGCTCTGATTTATATACATTTTTGAATACGAAAACAAAATCAATACATACAAGATAACCGGAGTTATCAAATTTAAAGCATTAAATAAATCAGTACTTTAGCAGTGTAAAACCTTAACGTTACTGTCAATGGGTAAAACCCATATATACAATTGGTTACTTAGATGGTGAGTTCAAAGGAACGCTCTCTGGGTTAAGGTCTTGTGGGTCCCTAGGCCAGTTCACAGCAGCTAGCACAATTTTACCTGGCTCGGGGGAGCGGAGTGCAGAGGTGCACTTTAGCTGTCAATCAGACTTGTGGTCTTTAAATGGCTAGCTACCTTAGCAAAAGGGGACTTGCAGGATTATTTTAGCAAAACCCTTTGGAACTTAAGCAAGGAGCTGGCCCTGCACCAGGAGCCTGCAGGCAGATCGACTCTACCTGGCTCGGCAGACTCAGGTGCAGAGGTGCTCTTGTCTATCCGTTGTGCTGAACGGATCCGCGGCCAGTAGTGCTGGCATGCATGCCAAGAGAGGGTGAAAACAAATGCAGGATCTTTACGATGAAGTCACAGGGGTGGTTGGTCATTCATGCAGTTGGATCTCTCCTCTTGAAGTGTTGAATAAAGCAGGTAGTAGTCGTACTGACCACCAGCAAGCCTTGATATCTGCAAGCACTGCGGTTGAGAAATCTTCTTTCAGAGGACCAGGGGAACAGTGTAGAAAGCTGAGCCTCTCTGAGGGTCGGGACTACAGTTCCCAGAAGCCACCTGCCCAGTGACTTTGAGTGGCCATGCCGGATAGCTCTGTGGACAGTACTTCAAGGTAGTGGATTTAGCGGTTTGTGCCTGCCGACTGCTGGGGACTAGTTTCTCTTGCCCAAAGGAGATCTTGTGAAGTCTGGAGTTTGCAGAGGGGTTCACCTTCCTTTTGGAACCGGTCTCTTGCCTTGGTCGTGTTGCCATCCAGCGGGTGCAAGGTGGCTGCCACAGGTGCAGAGTTTAGCAACTCTCTTCGTGGAGTCCTGCCTTGTCAGGGAAATGGGTCTCTTCTTGTAATCACAACAAATCTAAGGTTCTGGTTTCTGGGGTACCCCTTAAATCCAGGACTCAGGGGGTGTTAGTGGGTGTGAGGACTAGTAGCCAATGGGCATCTGGTCCTACGGCTAGTCTGCCAGAGTAGTGACCATATCCAGTCACTAAACGTAGTCAGAACCTGCTTTTTAGCCTAAATTCACAATGGCCAAACCCATTGTCAACTGTACTCCTCAGCTGTGACATCCTAGAGGTGTGGTCAGCCTTGTGTAGGTGCACACCTCCTCCATAGCTAATTTCCCACCTGCCCGTGAAAAAAATGCCTGGGGCAGGGGGAGGCTTTGTCCTTGAGTGGGGGACAAGTTCCTTTGTTCTGTGGTGCTGGTGAAGCTTTTGAGGCTCACCTCCATGATGATTCATTCAGTAGCCATCCTGTGTGGGCGTGGTATCGCCTCCTGCGCACACAGGTTTTTGTCACCGTTCTTTGGGAGTGGCACGCACTTCCCAGCATGAGATCAGACTTCTGTCTTGGCGGCAAACCCTCGGAAAAACACACCAAGGCACGAGAGCACTGGGTTAACTTGGTGGCACTGTCTAAAGTGCCACCTAGGTACATGCTGGTTAAACCTCAACACCACCATCATGTCAGGGGTTAAAAAGCTTGGTGTTTGATACCAAACATAAAGAAAATCAGCCATTCCATAATGGGGCTGGACATCTGGGGCATGTCCAGTGTCCAACACATGTTATCCTATTGAGGGCTGGTCACTTGTGGTAGAATTAGGTTTAGGGGCATTGCATATATTTCCACACAGATAGTATAATGCACCATATCTCCTGGGCTATCGGATGCCTACTTTAGGGGTGAGTGACATATATCAAATGCAGTGAGGTGACCCTGTCACACATGGTGTGTGCAGGGTCGAACTCGAACGGGCAAGCTGCTAGTGCAGGGCTGACATGGCAGACCTGCAGCCTTTGGTTTCACTAGTGTCCCTTTTACATCCCTGCCCTGCGTACCACTGCTACCATATACTAGGGCCTTACAGGGAAAAGCACTTGCCATTTGGGTATACCAATTCACATTTACAGTTTAAGGGAAAGAGCACTGGTTCTGGGGCTGGTTAGCAGGACCCAGCACACTTTCACATCAATTACCACAGCATCTAGCAGCAAAAAGCAGGGGTGGCATCTGCAAAAAGTCTAGTTTACTACAGTGGGGCAGTGTAACTTCTTGCTGACATAGCTTTGCATTAAAAGAAATTCCACACACTGGGGATTATTAATTGGTAGATGTTTGCATAATGGGTGGATCTGCAATGGTCAGCTTGTCAGGTGTGCTGATTAATCCTCTGAGAGCAGCATTGTAATTGAGAAAATGTTTTCTTTTACCAGCACTGAATGAAAAAAGAAATGGTGGGTTAGCCTTCCATTTTTTTTTAAATTTGTTTAGGAAAGCTAATTATCCTGCAAATGAATTCAGCCCTGCAAATTACAGGAAATAATTCACAGTTAGGACCTCTTTCTTGTGAAACATATATATATATATATTGCTGGCGGTCACCAGTAGGTAGTTAAGACCTAGTTTCCATAGGAAAAGCTTTTTTTTTTATTTTGCTAATAACTTTGGCACTGTTTGACGTATCTTCATGAAATTTTCAAAAGTAATTTGCCACTAACTTCATCTTGAAATTTCCGGTTGATATGTCAAGCAGGGGCTGAGAAAAGGGGGGGGGGGGGGCAAAACACGTTTTACCCATGCAATTTGCTTTAGGGATTTTACACATGACTGCAGCCCAAACCGCTGGACAGAATTACACCAAATTTGGCAGAAAGCTATATCTTGGTCCAGAAAGAGCCTTTTTTGTAACTTGGTCTCATGTGGAGCTCTGATTGGATGCCAGTACTTGAACCAGTGAGTACTGGCAGCCATCTTGGGACTCAGACTCAGCCGAGTCCCAAGAAAAACACATTAAAAAATACAAAAGGTGGCAGGGTAGAAAGACCCTGACCCCCTAGACCTGGTGGTGGGATCCCAAAGGGACCACGCCTAGGGCCAAAAACATTTATTAAAAACATTTTACTGCGAAACTGTGGAAGGTCCGCAAATCCAATAAAATAAAAAAAAAGCAGTTGTTTTCTATATGCCCCCGTGTGGGCCAGGTCCCGGGGGTGTACATGCAGCCCTCCTCCCTATGCTGTTTTCGGCCCCAGGGAACAACACCTCCCCGGGGAACGGCTGTGCACTTTAAAAGGAGAGGGGGCCTTACGGCCTCCCTCATGGAGCCATTAATGGCCCTGGGGATTGCCCCCCACCCCCCGGGCCGGCTCCTGCTATGTCCCGAGGTGCCCACCCTTGGGACATATCGGTTTCCCTGCCCGCACTGATGTGAGCAGGAAAACCTCTATTTGCTCTCGCTTGGAGGGAGCGATTGGAATTCTCCTGCCAAGCGAGACAAACAGTAAATCCGCTCCCAGTGGGCAGGAGCATGTAAAATGTTCCATCCCGCTGGGAGCAGTCTTTCATCTGTTTCCCTGCCCACTGTGAAGGGGTCAGTGAAACATATGAAAAAAATTGCTCCTGTCTACAGGGAGCAGCACTGTAAGCTGCTCCTTGCGGGCAGAAGCAATGCCGGCTTCCGCAGGAGGCAGAGAGCAGGCTGAGGCGACCCCATCTCCCAGGGTCTTGCCATATGCCTCCCTCCACAGGCTAATGTTTGCACAGGGGACCTCATCCACCCGCGGCCCGCCCAGTAGATAGTGGGTGCGCTGGAGGCCACATAGGGCACCCACTTCATATTTAAAATGAGGAGAGAGTCACGCAGCTCTCCTCCCAAGGCTGATTTTGGACCTGTGACCCCTTCCCCTGGAACCTGGCCAGTAACTAAAGGGGGAGGGGTCAAGCTGCCCCCCTCCCTGGGCCTATATTTGCCCTAGGGACCCCATCCCCCAGGGCCTGGCCATACACTACAGGGTAGTGGGAGCACACAGCCACCCACCTAAAGCCAATATTAGCCCCGAAACTCCATCCCTCAGGGCCTGGCCAGTAACTAAAGGGGGTAGGGGGTGCGCAGCCCCTCTTCCCAGGTCAACACTGGCCTCGGGGACCCTATTCCCCAGGTACTGGACAGACACTAAAGGGGGAGGGGGACATGCAGCCTCCCTACAAGAGCCACTATCGCCCCTGGGGATACCATCTCCCGGGCCTGGTGACTACATGGTGTGTGCCCTGGAGCCCACCCAGGGCACCCATTAGCATTATGTTGGAGGCTGCGGGGGGAGCCCCAATGCCCCTGCAGCCTCACCCGGCTCCCCACCTTCTGCGGGAGCCAGCATTGCTCTCCCCACAAGGAGCAGCTTAAAATGCTGTTCCCGTGTCCTGGGGCAGTTTTTTCATCTGTTTCCCTGCCCACTTCACAGCAGGCAGGGAAACAGATGAAAGTCTTCTCCCAGTGGGTGGGAGCATTTTACATGCTCCTGCCCGCTGGGAGTGGACTTCCTGTTTGCTTTCGCTTGTCGAGAGCTTTCCAATGGTTCCCGCCAAGTTAAAGCAAGCAGAGGCTTCCCTGCCCACACTGCTATGTCCTGAGGGTGGGCACCTCAGGACATAGCAGGAGCCGGCCCTGGGGGGTGGTGGTCTCGAGGGCCATTAATGGCTCCATGGGCGGGGCCTCGCAGCCCCCTCCTTTTAAAGTGCAAGGCCGTGCCCCGGGGAGGTGGTGGTCCCTGGGGTCAAAACGGCCTAGGGAGGGGGGTCGGCAGTCCCTCCTCTCCCTTTTTAATAATGACCTGGCCCCGGGGAGGTGGTGGGCCCTGGGGCTCAAATCAGTCTGGGGAGGGGGGGCCACATGCGCCCCTTTCCCAAATTATATAAATAAATCCACAACCCCGGGACCTGGTCCACCGCAGCAGCCGCAGTTGTTTTTTAAACTTTTTACCAGACTTATGACTCCTCTATGATTTCGCAGTAACATTAAAAAAAACGTTTTGGGCCCCGGACGGGGTCCTTCTGGAACCCCACCACCAGGTCTAGGGGTCAGGGTATTTCTACCCTGCCCCCTTGTTTATTTTTTAATACTTTTTCTTGGGACTCAACATTTATATGCGCACCACTATTCTACAAAAAATGGCCACATCCACCAACGACGCTGGTGCTCTTGCCACGGGTTCAGGTCCTGTTACAGAATTATCAACATCCTAATAAAAGGAAACGCTGCCAATTCAGGATGTTGGTATTACAGGGGTGATTTATTTGGCCAAGGCAGGACGTGTTTCGGCAGTTCACCTTTGGGAACATATACACACTGTGCCCTACTTCCCACAGATTAGAAGTGACAAGTGCATAAGCATAAAAGAACTATTTTCATATGCTATCAAGTCTGTCTTTTCTTCCACATACCAAAACATTGTGTACATTTATTTTTGTAATTCTTAATAATTATACAAAGGTAAGATTACCTAAATATCAACTCATCTCCTTTTACCATTTTATATTGCATCCAAAAGATATAGAAAACAGACTCATATACAGATGAATTGTAAACATATGTGTCATTACAGTGAAAAGTAATTGGGCGTTACATCTGGGAGAAAATTAATCATGATCAAATCCAATGTGGCACTTGTTTACTTCCTCAATGCAATATGATCATATTATGACTGAACACCAACTAAATGAAATGCTAAGTACAGTTGTCAACGGATGCTTGTTATCCTGGAAGGGGATGATGGAGTAGTTACGCTACACTACAATAACTATAACTCATCACTCTACCATGCACTGTGTTCTCACAAATGATGTGATTTACGATGTGATCAGTGTTGTAAATGCTATGAGTTCAGATGGTATAAGTGATGTAATATGAAAGGGTACAAGCAGCTCATGTAGAAGGTGCGAGTTATAGTTAATGTGGTGTAGCTACTGAGCTCAATGCACTGTGCATGGAGGTGTTCAAGTTATAATAATTTGAAGGTGCTGCGTAAATTATAAATTTAATGTATAAGTTTAGAATTTCTAATGTTTGTATACTTTAAGTTTGGTTTGTATAGAAAGAAGAAATAAAGTTATAGTTATTTAAAGTGGTGCGTAAACTATAAATTTAAGATATAAATATAACTTTAGAATTTCAAATTTTTGTGTAGTTTGACTTTGGTTTGTATAGGAAGAATAAATAACGTTTTCCTAACTACATCTAACATTTAACCTTTGTTGTTTTCATTATATATATATATATATATATATATATATATATATATATATACACATACATATATATACATACACACACACACATACATATATATATATATATATATATTCACTGAAAAAACCATAGGTTTCAGACACGTTATAGTTAGAAATTAGCATTTAAAAAACCTTTGAAATTCACTGAAAAAAACATAGGTTTTAGGGAAAGTTATAGTTAGTTGGACATTGCACTCGTACAAAACCCGTGAAATTCCCACGTTATAGTTAGTTCAGCTAACTATAACTCGCGCCCCCGCAATGCACTGCTGATGACGTCACATATTACATCACTCATGACATGGTCAGTGACATCACTGATGACATCACTGATGACATCATGCAGTGACTGTGTGTTTCTGTAAAGTTTAAATATGTTTAATATATATAGGCAAAGGTGTATTGAAGAATGAGTGGGTGTATAAGTGTCTCAATGGATGATTGAGTAGGTGCGTGACTGACTCTACCAGTGAGTGATTAAACGTATCTTACTGAATGCATGGGTTACTGACTAAACTGTGTGAATGTCTGTATCCGTCTGTCTGTTGGTGTGTAAGTGGATGCATGGATTTGCGAATAGCTACATGAGTGTTTATATGGGTTATTGATTGGTTCTCTGAGTATCTGTATGGGTGGCTGAGTGTTTGTGTGGGTGGGGTGTGTGTGACTCTGTACATAGATGTGTGAGTGGATGATTCACTGGGTGCATGATTTGAAGAGTGCATCTGTGATGGACTGTATGGGTGGGTTAGTGATTGAATGTATATCTCAGTGGTACATGTGTGAGTAACTACATATGTGAAAGGCAGTATATATGTGTGTTGGGGTATATAAATGGCTATAAGTGAGAGTGTGTGATTGTGAGAGTGGCTATATGGATGAGTGTGTGCTTGCATCAGTGATTGCATAGCAGCATAAGAATGTGCTAGTATTTGTATGAGTAAGTGAGCTGGTGTGTATAACTGTATAGGTGAGTAAATGGGAGTGTGATTAATTATTTGCATGACTGACTAGGTGTATGAGTACCTCTATGGATGAGTGGCGGTGTGTGAGTGTTTATATAGGTGTATGAGTGCATATGATAGTCCTGTACTGAGTGACTGTAAACATGAGTGACTGTACGGGTGAGTGAGTAGATGTGTGTGTGTGTAGACCTAAGAATCAGTGAGTGGGTATGTAGTTATTGGTATTGGAGTGTGTATGGTTTTGAGAATGGCAGTCTGTAATTTAGAGTGGATGTATCAAAAGTTATATTAGGGTGTGAGAAGATGCATTAAATTCTCACATGGATGATGTCATCAGTGATGTCATTTGAGATGTCATCAGTGATGTCATCAGTGATGTCACTGACCATGTCATGAGTGATGTAATATGTGACGTCATCAGCAGTGCATTGCGGGGGCGCGAGTTATAGTTAGCTGAACTAACTATAACGGGGGAATTTCACGGGTTTTGTACGAGTGCAATGTCCAACTAACTATAACTTTCCCTAAAACCTATGGTTTTTTCAGTGAATTTCAAAGGTTTTTAAATGCTAATTTCTAACTATAACGTGTCTGAAACCTATGGTTTTTCAGTGAATTTCAAAGGTTTTTTAAATGCTAATTCCTAACTATAACATATCTGAAACCTATGGTTTTTTTCACTGAATTTCAAAGGTTTTGTAAATGACAATTTTTAAATGTATTAATTGTTATATTTATTTTTTTGATACTGATTTACTACATTTTTTTAAACTATTTATTCTTAGATATTTTATTTTTAAATTACATTGTAATTACATTATACATTACATTACAAAATATACTTTCTCAGAATGAATTACTTTAGTTTAAATACTTTGCAAATAGGCAATAGACTTTTAAGTACAGTAGTTACAGTTGTTGCAATGGGCAACACAATTTCAAACACAATGCAACATTGAGCTCAATGTGAATTTCTAGTTAAATGCAATTAGTTACTTTATGGATTACTTTTCTAACCACAGGACTGGATCCTAGATTCAGTCCTGGGACATCTCCTGTAAACAGTTGAGTAAAAGCGTTTTGGTTACAGTAGTGATTTTTAAGGAATATTATTGTATTTTAAAAGTTGACACTTAGAAACTTTTTCACATAGATTCACCAATGTTATCATATGGGAGGAAATTCACTTAGCAGGTAAGTAGTGTTATCGTTACTTTTTCTTACTCAGTGGTGGATCCTGGATCCAGCACTGGTGCATCTCCTGTAAACAGTTGAAAGAATGCGTTTAAGTCATACAGGCGATTTTTAAGGAATATTTGTAGTTTGTGAAAATCGACACTTTGAAACTTTTCTGCTGAAAACCAGACAATGGATTCCTATGGAAGGAAATACAAGTTACTGGTAAGTACGGTTAGAATTACTTTTCAGGGTCAGTGCTTGGCTAAAAGATGCAGCACTGGGTTCTCTCCTGATAACAGGTGAGTAAATCGGAATTCGTAGTTCGGCTGATTTTAGAGGAATATTATAAAGTTCCAAAACTCCACACACAGAAGAATTTCCAAGTGAAACCAGTCAATGTTAGCCTATGGAAGGAAATTCAAGTTACTGGTAAGTACGGTTAAAATTACTTTTCAGGATCAGTACTGGGCTCAAAGATGCAGCACTGAGGTCTCTCCTGATAACAGGTGAGTAAATCGGAATTCGTAGTTCGGCTGATTTTAGAGGAATATTTGCACAATGGTGAAGGAAGGGGTGGGGCCTGAGGTGACATGTCTGCAAACACGCCCTGTGGCGCGTTTTAAGTTGGAGAATTAATTCCTCCTCAATCCCGAGGGTCCCTAGGGCCCAACTAGCCCACCAGGAACCTCCAATATGCGCATGGGGGCTGCGTTGCAGAGAGGTGTTCTGAGGCCACGCCCCTTTTTACACCTCTGCAACGCAGCTCTGTGGCGCTTTCTGGACGTACCTTAGTGGGCTAGTTGGCCCCCAGGGACCCTCAGGATTGAAGAGGATTTAATTCCCCATCTTAAAACGCGGCACGGGGCCTGTTTGCACACATGTCACCTCAAGCCCCACCCCCTCCCTTCACCACTGTGCAAACGCGCCCCGTGGCGCGTTTTAAGTCGGGGGATTAACTCCCCTTGAATCCTGGGGGTCCCTGGGGTGCAACTAGCCCACCAGCTACCTCCATTAAGCGCCACAGAGCTGCGTTGCAGAGAGGTGTAAAAATGGGCATGGCCTCAGAACACCTCTCTGCAACGCAGCCCCTGGTGCATACTGGAGGTTCCTGGTGGGCTAGTTGGCCCCAGGGACCCCCAGTATTCAAGGGGATCGTTCCCCTTTGCAAACGCGCCAGGGCGCGTTTGCAGAGTGCTGCCAAGGAGGGCGTGGCCTCCGGCGCGATGCCGGATTTTTGGGGGGATTTTTTTTAAAAAGGGGGCTGTGTGGCCCCCTTTCTTTTTAATTATTTTGGGCCCTGGGGACCCCATCCCCCAGGGCCTGACCCCCTTTTTGGCCCGGGGACCCCATCCCCCGGGTCATTGCCACCTTTTTTTTTTTTCATGGAGGGGGGCTGCGTTTCCCCCCTCCTCAGGCCTCCTTTTGCCCCGGGGACCCCATCACCCGGGGCCGGCCTTTTTAAAAAAAAATGTTTTTCCCTAATTTGGGGAGGGGCCACGTGGCCCCCTCCGGGCCACTACTTGCCCCGGGGACCCCATCCCCCGGGGCTGGCCCTATCCTTTGGGGTCCGTGGGGGACCCCAACTCCCCACGGACCATGCCTGCTCCCCGCCTCCTGCGGGAGCCGGCATTGCTTTCCACTTTGGGAGCTGCTAACATGCAGCTCCCCGTGTGGAAAAGCAATGTGCTTTGGTTTTTGGAAGAGAGGCAGGTTTCCTGCTCTCTGTTCCAAAAACCAAAGCAGTTTGCTATGACAGGACGGGAGCCGCAAGGCTCCCGTCCTGTCATAGTAAACTACAGTGTCCCGGGGGTAGGCACTCCGGGACACTGCAGGAGCCGGCCCTGGGGGGTGGTGGTCCCCAGGGCCACCACAAGCTCCAGGAGGGGGGCCGCGCGGCCCCCCTCCCCACATCTACATAGCACCGGATAGGTGGTGGTCCCCGGGGCTTCGGGGGTCAGAAACGGACCCCCACATGTATTTTCTTAGTGCCCCGGGGAGGTGGCGGTCCCCAGGGCATGTGGGGGTGCTGGAGCCCCCCCCACACAGGTCATGTATGTTTTTTTTTTTTTTAAATAAGCCCCGGGGGTGGTGGTCCCCGGGGCTGTGGGGGGGCCGTGTGCCCCCGCCAACATTATTTAAAGCCCCGGGGGGTGGCGGTCCCCGGGGCTTGGGGGGCCTTAGAGGCCCCCCACATAAAATATAAACCCACCCCCCAGCATGCCCCCGGGACTTGGGCCACCCGGGGGCAAAATAGCATCGAAACGCGGGAGACCGCGCTTCGATTTTTTTTTTATCTGCGGGATCCACGCACCCTAAGCGCATCCCGCCAATTAAAAAAAATATATATATGCTTTTTTCTGCCCAGGGGGTCTTTGTGGGACCCCCTGAGCAGACCTAGGGGGTCAGGGTGTTTCTACCCTGCCCCCTTTGTGCGTTTTGCGCACTTGTTTCTTCTGCCTCGCTTCTACCAGGGACAAAATGGCTGCCAACACTTCCTGATTTGGAGGGTTGACAGCCTCTTGACAGCCAATTAGCATGCAGCTCGTGATCGGGACGGTGCGCGCAGGGTGCGCTCAGGGTGCGCGGATCCGACGCGGCCATAGATATATATGTGACTTTACTTGTGATTTTCTCAGGAACTACTGAACGGATTTACACCATTTAAGCAAAAGGCACGAGTCTGAACCAAGGGCTACCTCTTTGCCAAATTTGGTGTAATTCCGTTCAGCAGTTCGGGCTGTAGCCGCGATGAACGGTTCCTATGGAAAAATGAATGGGGAAAACACGTTTTGGGACCCCCCTTTTTTCTCGGCCCCCGCTTGACGAATCACCCCGAGACTTTCAGGATAGGAGCGGACCGGAGCGCCCCAACAAGTTGGAAAATTTTGCGAAGATTCGTCAACCGGCGCCAACTTTATTTCAAATAGAATGTTGCGGATTTCCTATGGAAAATAGGTCCTAACTATAACTATCTACTGGCGACCGCAAGTAGATAATATATATATATATATATATGTAGATAATATATATATATATATGTGCCATATTGTGACTAATTGTATGCCAACTGTCAGCGTCCCTCTTTTTTACTAATCAATGCCTTTGCCCCGGTGTGAGACACTTTTGACACTGACCCCGCAACAATAATATCTAATTTTCATCATCCACCTAACAGTTCACCATTCTGTGGCATTATGGGGTTTGGAGTCCTAAGGGTTTGGGAGCACGTGCTCGGCAGATTTTGAGTTGCAAGTATACTCATTGTCTGAACATGTAACCCCGAAATGAGACTTTAATTATCCAGTCCCGGTGCTCGGTTCTCATTAGGATTGTGACATTGATATTATGGCAGGAAAACACTTCGATTTTCAAAGTTGAGGTCAGAGGTCATGCTGCCGCGGACTTGTTATCAGCTCGGGTGAGCTTTTGTGACATTGGCTAACAAAAGCGGACATGAACAATAACGTTTGACAGCAGTGGCATTTTTAAATTATGAGTTATATATTTTCATTAAGGCAACAGATTACGAGTTTGGCTGCATTTTTTTAAATACCCACATTAATCCCACTCTGATTAAACTATTTTGGTGATTCACATGTATAATTATCCATGCAGACAACATTTTCGGTATTTTACCAAACAAAATACATGCATTGTGCGTAATATTTATGAAGTTATGCCTCACCTGTATTTATGCTGATTTTTTTAGCTGTGGACAGTATATACATGTTGTATTTCATCTGTGAGTTGATCACATACTTTATAGTATGTTGTTTGTGTTTATTCATCAGTCCGGTGGGAAGGGCTACTTAATACAGGTGCAATTAAGCGCCAAACTAGATTGACAAAGGCCTCTTGAAGGCTGAAACGCGTCTTTCTTTGCGCTTGGGATTGAGGGCGACCTGAATAAATAAAAGATGCCGAATCCGGAACCACCTCGAGTCCGTGCCTTCTTCCATAGAGCTTCTGTGGGAGGTGGTTGTTTGTTTCATATATATATATATATATATATTATCTACTGGCGGTCGCCAGTAGATAGTTATAGTTAGGACCTATTTTCCATAGGAAATCTGCGACATTCTATTTGAAATAACTCTTGCGTCGGTTGACGAATCTTCGCGAAATTTTCAAACTTTATGGCCCGCTCCGGTCCGCTCCTACCCTGAAAGTCTCAGGGTGATTCGTCAAGCGGGGGCCGAGAAAAAGGGGGTCCCAAAACGTGTTTTCCCCATTCATTTTCCCATAGGAAACTTTAGACACGGCTACAGCCCGAACTGCTGAACGGAATTACACCAAATTTGGCAAAGAGGTAGTTCTTGGTTCAGAAAGAACCCTTTTGTTAAATGGTGTAAATCCGTTCAGTAGTTGCTGAGAAAATCAAAAGTAAACGTACATATATATCTATGGCCGCGTCGGATTCGCGCACCCTCCCGATCACGAGCTGTCTGCTAATTGGCTGTCAACACTCCAAACCAGGAAGTGTTGGCAGCCATCTTGTTCCTCGGTAGAACCGAGGAACAAGAAAGCAGTAAAAAGTGTGCAAAACGCACAAAGGGGCAGGGTAGAAACACCCTGACCCCTAGGTCTGCTCAGGGGTCCCACAAGGACCCCTGGGCAGAAAAAGCATTTTTTTTTTAAATCGGCAGGATGCGCTCAGGGAGCGCGAATTCTGCAGAAAAAAAAAAAATCGAAGAGCGGTCTCCAGCGCTCGATGTATTTTGCCCCCGGGTGGCCCAAGTCCCGGGGGCATGGTGAGGGGTTAAATTTATGTATGGGGGCCTCAAGGGCCCCCCAACCCCCGGGGACCGCCACCCCCTGGGGCTTTCTTTTTAAAATGGTGCGGGAGGGCTCTGAGCCCTCCCGCAGCCCCGGGACCACCACCTCCCGGGGCTTCTTTTTTTTAGTTTTTCCTGTGTGGGGGGGCTCAAGCCCCCACATGCCCCGGGGACCGCCACCTCCCGGGGCACTAACAAATTAAAATGGGGGTCTGTTTTGGACCCCCGAAGCCCCGGGGACCCCCACCTCCCCGGGGCTTTGCTGATGTGGGGAGGGGGGCCGCGCGGGCCCCCTCCTGGAGCCTGTGGTGGCCCTGGGGACCACCACCCCCTAGGGCCGGCTCCTGCAGTGTCCCGGGGTGCCTACCCCCGGGACACTGCTGTTTGCAATGACAGGACGGGAGCCTCGCGGCTCCCGTCCTGTCATTGCAAACTGCTTTGGATATTGGAAGAGAGAGCAGGGAAACCTGCTCTCGCTTCCAATATCCAAAGACAATTGCTTTTCCACACGGGGAGCAGCATGTTAGCTGCTCCCCATGTGTAAAAGCAATGCCGGCTCCCGTAGGACACAGGGAGCCGGCGGGACTGTGGGGGGATTGGGGACCCCCCCACAGTCCCCAACCAGAGGCCAGGCCCCGGGGGATGGGGTCCCCGGGGCAAGTAGTGGCCCGGGAGGGGGCCACGCGGCCCCCTCCCCAGAAATAATTTAAAAAAAAAAGGGAGTAAGGCCTTGGGGGATGGGGTCCCCAGGGCCCAAAAATAAGAAAAAGGAAGGGGGGCCACACAGCCCCCTTCAGGGAAAAAAAAAAACGATCGGCCCGCAGGCCCCGCCCCCTTCCTTCACCACTCTGCAAACGCGCCCCTGGCGCGTTTGCAGATGAGGAAGTATTCCCCTTGAATACTGGGGGTCCCTGGGGCCAACTAGCCCACCAGGAACCTCCAGTATGCGCCAGAGGCTGCGTTGCAGAGAGGTGTACAGAGGCCACGCCCTTTATACACCTCTCTGCAACGCAGCTCTGTGGCGCTTTTGGAGGTACATGGTGGGCTAGTTGGCCCCAGGAACCCTCAGGATTCAAGGGGACTTAATCCCCAACTTAAAACGCGCCACGGGGCGCGTTTGCACAGTGGTGAAGGGAGGGGTCGGGGCTTCAGTTGACATGTGTGCAAACAGGCCCCGTGGCGCGTTTTAAGATGGGGAATTAAATCCCCTTCAATCCTGAGGGTCCCTGGGGGCCAACTAGCCCAACAGGTACATCCAGAAAGCGCCACAGAGCTGCGTTGCAGAGAGGTGTAAAAAGGGGTGTGGCCTCTCTACACGGCTCAGCAACGCAGCCCCCTGACGCATACTGGAGGTTCCTGGTGGGCTAGTTGGCCCCTAGGGACCCTCATGATTCAAGGGGACTTAATCCCCCAACTTGAAACGCGCCACGGGGCGCATTTGCACAGATGTCACCTCAGGCCCGCCCCCTACCTTCACCATTGTGCAAATATTCCTCTAAAATCTGCCGAACTACGATTCGGATTTACTCACCTGTTATCAGGAGAGACCTCAGTGCTGCATCTTTCAGCCCAGTACTAATCCTGAAAAGTAATTTTAACCGTACTTACCAGTAACTTGAATTTCCTTCCATAGGATATCATTGCCTGCTTTTTGCTGAAAAAGTTTCTAAGTGTTGATTTTTGAAACATACAAATATTCCTCTAAAATCAGCCGAAATACGAATTCCGATTTACTCACCTGTTATCAGGAGAGACCTCAGTGCTGTATCTTTCAGCCCAGTACTGGTCCTGAAAAGTAATTTTAACCGTACTTACCAGTAACTTGAATTTCCTTCCATAGGCTAACATTGACTGGTTTCACTTGGAAATTCTTCTAAGTGTGGAGTTTTGGAACTTTAAAATATTCCTCTAAAATCAGCCGAAATACGAATTCCGATTTACTCACCTGTTATCAGGAGAGACCTCAGTGCTGCATCTTTCAGCCCAGTACTGATCCTCAAAAGTAATTTTAACCGTACTTACCAGTAACTTGAATTTCCTTCCATAGGATATCATTGTCTGCTTTTTGCTGAAAAAGTTTCTAAGTGTTGATTTTTGAAACATACAAATATTCCTCTAAAATCAGCCGAAATACAAATTCCGATTTACTCACCTGTTATCAGGAGAGACCTCAGTGCTGTATCTTTCAGCCCAGTACTGGTCCTGAAAAGTAATTTTAACCGTACTTACCAGTAACTTGAATTTCCTTCCATAGGCTAACATTGACTGGTTTCACTTGGAAATTCTTCTAAGTGTGGAGTTTTGGAACTTTAAAATATTCCTCTAAAATCAGCCGAAATACGAATTCCGATTTACTCACCTGTTATCAGGAGAGACCTCAGTGCTGCATCTTTTAGCCCAGCACTGACCCTGAAAAGTAATTTTAACCGTACTTACCAGTAACTTATATTTTCTTCCATAGGAATCCATTGTCTGGTTTTCAGCTGAAAAGTTTCAAAGTGTCGATTTTCACAAACTACAAATATTCCTTAAAAATCGCCTGTATGACTTAAACGCATTCTTTCAACTGTTTACAGGAGATGCACCAGTGCTGGATCCAGGATCCAACACTGAGTAAGAAAAAGTAACGATAACAGTTTTTACCTGCTAAGTGAATTTCCTTCCATAGGATAACATTGGTGATTCTATGAGAAAAAGTTTCTAAGTGTCAACTTTTAAAATACAATAATATTGCTTAAAAATCACTACTGTAACCAAAACGCTTTTACTCAACTGTTTACAGGAGATGTCCCAGGACTGAATCTAGGATCCAGTCCTGTGGTTAGAAAAGTAATCCATAAAGTAACTAATTGCATTTAACTAGAAATTCACATTGAGCTGAATGTTGCATTGTGTTTTAAAATGTGTTGCCCATTGCAACAACTGTAACTACTGTACTTAAAAGTCTATTGCCTATGTGCAAAGTATTTAAACTAAAGTAATTCATTCTGAGAAAGTATTTTTTGTAATGTATAATGTAATTACAATGTAATTTAAAAATAAAATATGTTAAAAAAAATGTTTCTAAAAATGTAGTAAATCAGTATGAAAAAAATAAATATAACAATTAATACATTTAAAAATTGTCATTTACAAAACCTTTGAAATTCACTGAAAAAAACCGTAGGTTTCAGACATGTTATAGTTAGGAATTAGCATTTAAAAAACCTTTGAAATTCACTGAAAAAACCATAGGTTTCAGACACGTTATAGTTAGAAATTAGCATTTAAAAAACCTTTGAAATTCACTGAAAAAACCATAGGTTTCAGGCACGTTATAGTTAGAAATTTGCATTTAAAAAATCTTATAAATTCACTGAAAAAACCATAAGGTTTTAGGGACAGTTATAGTTAGTTGGACATTGCACTCGTACAAAACCCGTGAAATTCCCCCGTTATAGTTAGTTCAGGTAACTATAACTCGCGCCCCCGCAATGCACTGCTGATGACGTCACATATTACATCACTCATGACATGGTCAGTGACATCACTGATGACATCACTGATGACATCTCAAATGACATCACTGATGACATCACTGATGACATCATCCATGTGAGAATTTAATGCATCTTCTCACACCCTAATATAAGTTTTGAAACACCCACTATAAATTACAGACTGCCATTCTCAAAACCATACACACTCCAATACCAATAAGTACATACCCACTCACTGATTCTTAGGTCTACACACACACACATCTACTCACTCACCCGTACAGTCACTCATACTTACAGTCACTCAGTACAGGACTATCATATGCACTCATACACCTATATAAACACTCACACAACGCAACTCATCCATAGAGGTACTCACACACCTAGTCAGTCATGCAAATAATTAATCACACTCCAATTTACTCACCTATACAGTTATACACACCAGCTCACTTACTCATAAAAATACTAGCACATTCTTACGCTCCTATGCAATCACTGATGCAAGCACACACTCATCCATATAGCCACTCTCACAATCACACACTCTCACTTATAGCCATTTATATACTCCAACACACATATATACTGCCTTTCACATATGTAGTTACTCACACATGTACCACTGAGATATACATTCAATCACTAACACACCCATACACACACTCACCCACCCATACAGTCCATCACAGACGCACTCTTGAAACCATGCACCCAGTGAATCACCCACTCACACATCTATGCACAGTCACATTCACCCCACCCACACAAACACTGAGGCACCCATACAGATACTCAGAGAACCAATCCATAACCCATATAGACACTCATTTAGCTAGTCAGAAACCCATGCAGCTGCTTACACAACAACAGACAGACGGATACAGACATTCACACAGTTTAGTCACTCACCCATGCATCCAGTAAGATACGTTTAATCACTCACTTATAGACTCAGTCACGCACCTACTAAATCATCCATTCAGACACTTATACACCCACTCATTCTTCAATACGCCTTTCCCTATATATATTAAACATATTTAAACTTTACACAAACACACAGTCACTGGATGATGTCATCAGTGATGTCATCAGTGATGTCATTTGAGATGTCATCAGTGATGTCATCAGTGATGTCACTGACCATGTCATGAGTGATGTAATATGTGACGTCATCAGCAGTGCATTGCGGGGCGCGAGTTATAGTTACCTGAACTAACTATAACGGGGAATTTCACGGGTTTTGTACGAGTGCAATGTCCAACTAACTATAACTGTCCCTAAAACCTTATGGTTTTTTCAGTGAATTTCTAAGGTTTTTTAAATGCAAATTTCTAACTATAACGTGCCTGAAACCTATGGTTTTTTCAGTGAATATATATATATATATATATGTGTGTGTGAATACAGGGTTAATTCCAAGTTTCACCCACCCGGGCCGTGATCAATGCAAGGCCGAAAGACATCATTTGAGTGTTTGGAGTAAACAGCTTCCCCGTGTGAATGCTGTCACTTGGGTTTGTTATAGGATTATTTGGCTGATGCCCTCCTCCAGCCATCGAGCATATCCTTTAAGGGGTCCGGACAATTTTGGAGCTTCTTTTTGTGGATATATATTTATATTTCCTCAAAAGCGAGCTCCAAAATTGCCCAGACCACTTGAGGAAGGAGCGCAATGACTTTTGGAGTGTGTCAGCCGAATAATCCTATAACAAACCCAAGTGACAGCGCTCACACATATATAGTCACTGAAAAAAAACAAAGGTTGAAGTAAAATTATAGTTATGTGTAATAAAAAGATGTTTTTAAATAAGAACTCTAAAATTCACAGAAAATATTTAAGGTTAAAATAACGTTATAATTAGATGAATATGTCAGAGACAACATTAACGTTTTGAACTAAAGAAAACACAGAAATTCACCAGTTATAGTTTGCAGCGCTAACTATACATTGTGCCCAACCATGCACTGCTTATGACGTCACATATTACATCACTCATCACATGTTCTATGACATCATTTATGGCATCACTGATGTGCTCTAAAGTAAAGTGTGATGTGTCTTAGATTACATATTAAAGATAGACTTTGGTGCTGAATCTGCTATGTTTGTGCAAACTATGTGAAGGCAACATGCTTAGTGACCACAATAAGAAAACTGATCTAGCCTTAGTAATATTGGTGCACAGAGAGAGTATCTGGTATTTCAGATTCACACAGTCTTATTGTGGTACTGAATGGGTTGCCAAACCATGTTACATATCCCATATCCAAGAGAGTGCTTGTGTATAGAAGATTTTGATCTCCTGTGATTTCATTTGATGCGGAGTGGTTGGGGATATGGAAGTGTTCATTTTTTACTCTTGGCTGTTGGAATTCCCAAAGTATTCAGCTTGATTTAGCCTTGGTTCATTGCTGAGAGAGTGACATCTAATTTCCTGTTGTACCTACAGTACAAAGGGGTAGTATAAAGCGTAAGGGTCAGTCTCCACAAGAGATTGGTATGCATAGCAGTGTTATCATGACTCCTAAACGCCACCAAAAGCTCTCAAATGTCTATAACAACCTTTAGGCAGAGAGAAAAGGAAAGAATACCTGTTTTATTTTTTTATCAGAAGGGCATTTGATTGTCATTTTCTCCATAGAGCTCCCAATCTGCATATAAAGAACATAGTACAAATGTATCAGTGGTCTTTCCGAGAAGAGAATGTGTGTTAACATATTATTAATGGGTGTTTGTTTCCCATACTTTCTTAAACACCTTCTATAAAAAGCATTTGCAATGCAATAGGTCTCGCATTTGCGAGAGTTTAAGCTATTGCCATTGTAAATGACAATGCCTTTTATTTATCTGTTTTGATAATTAACTCATAAATAAAAGGCATTGTCATTTACAATGACAATAGCTCAAACTCTTGCAAATGAGAGACCTATTACATTTCAAAGAAGCGGCCGCCATTGTCCCGGGCTGCTCAGAGAGTGAAAGCACTCATGGCACGCTGAATGTTGCAGGAAAGCATGTTGTGCCTGCAGTAGGAGAAACTCATTCAAGAAAATAGTGCTTACAGACTAAAAAAGACATACTGTGTAACAACAGAAGTAAAAGGGCCAGTCCTCATGGGAGGTAACAAATGAAGACAGGATGGTACTAAGGAGGGACTAACAAGCCTATTAATGATTCAGAAGACAGCATTTACAAAGGACAATGACACAAGCCAATGAAAAATATGGGCGGAGAGTGGGCGGAGCTTCAAGTCCATACTTGAATACAGCATGCCTCGCAGCGCATGCGCTGCCCAGGCTCGACCTATAAAGGTATGCAGATTTGAAAGCGAAGATGTTTCAGCTGCAGATGATCAGGTTACCTTTCTGTGACTTTATTGCAGTCTTTATCACCTTGAAGGAACCCATAAATCCATTCTAACTATGTCCAAGTAGAGGGTACTGCTAATATGATAAATCCTGAATGCTGCAGATATTTTGGGATAGCAGTATAGATCCTGTAAAATCGAGATGTTGTGCCTGAAGTATTTTCTCTAAGCCTTTTCACGTTGATTTTTAGTGTGTATTTTTTTCTGTTCCCAAATTACTTTCCCAGTGTTTGATTTCTCTTTGCTTCGACCTTCTGCAAACTCATTCTTTCAATGAGGACATCAGCCATGTATCTCACCTGGCCGAATCCTTCTATCGCATCTACTGGCTTGTTCACAGCGTCCATCTTTCTTTGCATCATTTCACGAAGTTTGTCTGTCTTTGATTAGTTCCATGCACCACTTTTATGGCATTTTACCTTTCTTGTTTTTGATCTGCTACCTCCGTTGCATAACTTGAAGTGGCCCTTTCCAGTTTTTCATTTATATTTCGTTCCACTCCCACCCACTGCTTCCTGTTCAGTGAAGTACAGCTTCCCACGAAAATGCTGGGCTTACATTGACTCACGCCATGGCTAAATCACTTATGGAACGAGGAATTTTTAATGGTTGGCATTTAACCCGGAATTGGGCCAACACCAAGATTATAGCCTGTTGTACAAAGATATGTAAAAACTCTTAATTTTAAATAAGGAAAATATCGAAACGCTCACTGAGAACCCATATCTCGGTATTATTGTTCAATATAATGGGAAGTTGAGCAAACACACAAGAATTGTAATTAAACTAATCAGTCCAAACTAGGATTGCCGACTCTGAAAACAAACCTGTCTGCAGGTCCACATCAGAATGCTGCTTGCTACTACAGGACACTTCTGATGATTCCACATAAAGCTGCACATGTACTCCTCGCTACCTCTTTTTACTTGTTTCATCCATCACACAGCATAACATCAAATAACTGCCTTAAAAAGTGAAAACCTATGGGTCTGGGGCAACACTTCCGCCACCTCGTCCGTGTCCTATACTCCAAACCAAGAGCGAGAGTACTCATAAATGGAGCTCTCTTGGAGGCATCCCTGATTAGAAGGGGTACTAGACAAGGTTGCCCATTCTCGCCCCTCCTCTTCACCTTGGCGAAGGAGACGTTGGTGTGCCTTATCCGGGCTGACAACCAGATCCAGGGCTGGCAAAGGAAGGGCTCCCACATTGACAAAATTGCCCTATATGCAGACAATGTACTGCTCTTCCTTGCTGACCCGGCCCAGTCCGGACCTAGGTGCCTTCAGGCCCTCCGCACCTTTGAAATGATCTCCGGCCTACTTCTAAACCCCGCCAAGTCGACCTTCGTGCACCTTCATCTTTCAAGGGAATGCTTCGACTGGCAGTTATCCATCCCCATCAGGCGGCAGTCGTTCAAATACCTTGGGATATGGATTGCTTTGCTCCCCGACCTGGAATGGGTGTTCAATATCACCCCACTGATCAAGAAAACTAAAGAGGATCTTCGAGGCTGGCAAACCCTACCACTTAACCCGTTGGGTAGAGTGGCCCTTTTTAAAATGATGATCCTCCCCCGTTTCTTGTACATTATTCAAAATACCCCATTTCACCTCCCGCAAAGCTGGTTTAGAGAACTAGACAGCATGGCCACAAAGTTCCTATGGGGGAACATGAGACCTCGTATGGCTCTCGCCCACTGCCGGGTCCCACCCTTTGACGGGGAATGGGCTTGACTGATCTCTGTTTATACTATCTAGCCACCAGATTGCTCGTCCTACATGACTGGTTTAACAGTGGCTGGTCTGATCCGGCATACAGGACCGAATTAAAGGACTTAGGTCTTTCACAAGTCCAGGCAATGATGTATGGAGACCCGGTGCCCCGAGCCTTACCATCGGTGACCCGTGCGGTCCTGCTGGCCTGGCGATCGGCCTTGTGTCACCCCCGGTGGGATAACAAATTGACTCAACAGACACCCCTTTGGCAAGGCGGGTGGCTGGGGGAGGTGAGCGCTCTGGAGGGTTTCAAGGGTTGGGACCTCATTGGGATATCACAATTGGGGGACGTGTGGACGGGAGACCATATACGATCATTCCAAGACCTGCAAAACCGCTACTCCCTCCTCCCCTCACAATTTAATAGATATTTGCAGCTACGCCACGAACCTCAGTACACATTTAGCGACTGGCATCACACTTCCAGAGTTTAGTCCCTTGGAAGCACAGGTCATGATGGGGGACTTAGGGAAGTGTGGGGTCTCGCGGATATACCGTTCCTTAACCAACAATGGCCCAGCATCGCTTGACTCGCTCAGACACCGCTGGGAGGGATGGTTGGGTCCCCTTGAAGATGAGGACTGGCGTGACGCCTTAATGGCCCCCAAGACTATCACCACCTCAGCTAAGCTTCGCTTAATTCAGCTATATTATCTTCATAATGCCTATCTAACCCCAGACCACCTCTATAAAGCAGGTCTGTGACCTTCACCAGCCTGCATGCGCTGCGGGCAAGAACCGGCGGATTTTTACCATATGGTCTGGTCCTGCCCCCATCTCTCCCCCTATTGGGAAGTGCTGGAATCTGAACTCACGAGTGTCCTGGGATGGGTCGTGCCGCACAACCCCTGACCCTCCTCCTGGGAGTCATGGACGGCCTGGACAGCTCCAGGGCGGACAAGCTCTTCCAAGGTACCCCCACCAAGGTGGCAAAACGAGACATTGCCACGGCATGGAAACAGTCTGAACCCCCAGGTATATCTAGATGGCGCAGCGCAAGAGAAGCCACTGTTTGAAGCATGGGGATGCCCAGCCAAACATTCAAAAGTTAGGGGCAAATGGTTGAATCTATTGTGATGTATGGGTTTTCTGTCTTCTCTCAGTTTATGATAACATATGACAACCTACTTAAAATGGAAGCGACGTGCATGGCAAATCGAAAAATACTCCAATGTATCAATGGCTATTGCTTATCTGTGCTGTAAGGTTCCTTTTTGTTCGTTCGAAAATCAATAAAATTGATTATCAAAAAAAAAAAGTGAATACCTACATTTCTTCACTTCTGTCCATTAAGTGACGTCCTGTGCTTGGTCTCTGAAGAAGGAACTTGTTCAGCCAGAGCCATGCTACTTTTTGTTTGATTGGCCACTAAAAATTGATTTGCAGTTATGAATCTATTGGCACATATTCTTTTGACCTTGTGTTTTTAAAGGTATCTTAGAACACTGTAGATTGTCCCCTCACTATTTCTGAGCTGGTGCAATTGGGCATCAAAATCTTTTGGAGAGATCACCCAAATTAATATGGAGGTGGATGATACTGTCCGCAAAACCTCAGTATAATCAAAGAAGTAGCCACTCTTGATATTGACTAGGAGTCATTTTGTATTATTGCGAAAATATTACACTTTTTTCATCTTATGAATCACTCACAGTGTGCGACGGTATCTGAATTTTCCATGTTGGACCTAGATGGGATCCCATTTGGCTTCCCTTTATCAGGTTGACCTTATAGGAAACCTGTAAAATATACCATTCAAGAAAGGGACTGGGAACAATTTGAACTGTAACCTTTCATAGCGTGTCTACCTAATTTCAAATGCTATATGACTACCTTGATTGTAATGCTCATCTTCTTGCACTGAACAGTCGCATCACAGATGAAGTGCATGCTATTCTTCCACCGCAGTATAAAAAAAACCTGCAGAGAGAACCAGGATGACCGTACAGTTTTCATGTGAGTTAAAGAAACTGAGGCTACAAACCCACCAGGCTTTAATGTGTTGGAGTTAAAACGATTCTTTCAAGCTAAAGGCAGTCTACTTTGAAATACTATCATACAAATCCAGGTGGTGAATTAAAAATATATCTTCGATTTCACCATTAACGCACCTATTGTTTTCAAAGACTTAGGATTGTCTTTGATTTAAAGACTCATGCAGGGATTCATTTCACAATTTCCTCTTCTAAGCAAGTCTGTGAAAATCTTTACACGTTCTTTTCAGTTAAAGTTTCTAAGATCTGGTCAGATATTGAGCAGGAATCAAACGAATACCCTCTGGTGGACGTTGATTATTTTGGCTTTCGAACAGTCATTGACTGTTGTCAGTCTATCTTGAGTGTGTATTCATGAGACCTGCTTTAATGTGAGAGCTTGGTGTATCAGGAGGGTGGGAGTTATCCTATGCATCGGGTAAAGACTGGGAATGATCCCGGGATATGCGTTGTCCTGGCTGAGTAGCTTATTGGTGATTGTGATGTCTTGCATGGGGGGTATAGATGTTTAGCTGTGAGGTGCTCTGAGATGTTTGGACTCATAGCAGATTTCATGAATTCAAAAAGGAAGTTATGAGGTTTTCGGAGGAGAGCAAACCTGGCAGTTGTTTCTTTCCCCTCCTACTGAGCTATAAACACATGAAGCAAGGGTGTTACGACTCAGACAACCCTGTCACAGAACCTCTTAGATCTACAGGGGATATTGCGGGGCCCCACGCCGAACCACAGACTAGTATAGACACTAAAAATGGTATTTTAAAATGTATTAGAAATTATTATATGCTATCCTCATATAATTTACGTGAACAGAAATTACCATCATAATTAAAAGCATTTCAGCAACTAAAAAAAAGACATAAAAGTGAACGCTAGGTACACACCAGACATTGTTCATGTACCCAGGTCATATTCATCCCTAATATATTATTACAATTCCCCAGCTATATTCATTACATATACTGCCAGACAGGGCTTTAAGTGGGCCGGGTCTCACCGGTGCTGAGCACCAGCAGTTTTTTAAAGGGGGTTCGAAACGGGTCCCTATCGGGCTCTGTTTTGTGCCCTGGCACAGGCGGTCCGTTTTTTCCCGGACTGCAGTGACAACAGGCACTTCGATGTGCGCGTGCTCACACTGCTCACTTCTCACTAGTGGAGAAGTTACGGCATGACGTCATGCCAGGTGAGCGTTGTAGGGGAAGGGAAATCCTTTAAAGAGAGTCATTTTTTCTCTGGATTGCCCTTCTCTTTTTTAAACTCAGGAACAGCAACATTGTCGTGGTGTCACCAGGGCTTAAAGTGGAAGCTTTTTCAATATTGTATATAACAAGCCATAGTTGCTGCTTATTTATCTTATGCCACTAACAACCATTGACAATGCCAATAGTTCTGACCTGTTGTAGGTATGATGTTACTTGTATCATATATCTGGATGCAATGACAGAAACGGCAAAATACAAGTCGGGCAGCACACTATGCTAAGCCCAGATTTTTGATTACATGTTTTTTAAGCCACGCCCTTAATTACGTTGGCCAAGCCCCTTTGAGAGACCCCCCAGTTTTTTCATCCCACTTAAAGCCCTGCTGTCAGTGCTTAACTTTAGCCGGTGGTTTTCGGTGAACCACACTGGAGCTTAATTCTCATCATCGGCACTAATGACAGTCCTCCACTCTGTGGCGCTGTCTGTCTAATTTTGAGATGAGCACAACAACAGTGTTTAATAATTCAATATGTATTAAAAATGAATAATACCTGACTCCCACGCCCTTCTTATAGTTTTGGGTGGCCTGGAATAGTCTGAATTGTCATACTTGTATGAGTACAATGGTTAGTAGTTGTGTTGGTACTGTCATTGGCAGCTCTGGCAGGGGCAATGGTTTGTGCAAGCTGCAGCGGTCTCCTCAGAAGAGCCCCGGCACTCACTTTAAAAAAATATATAAATCAAGGACTTTCTGACTCACAATTTATAATCTTATTTTAGCATTAAAGTTTCCAAGTTATATATTCAATGCCTCGTCAGGAGTAGAAAGTACTACATAAATGCAATTTAAAGTCCCAAGCTTAACTGTACACCAGTAAGCCTGAAATTGGAATCCTGACTATCAACATCTCTCCCCAGCACCCAGTTGAATTACTTGCCCCACGCCAAATTACAATGATCTTTTATGCCTTTGCAATGCTTTAAGGATTACATGGCAAGAGAGGGCTCCTGTCACTAGGACCCTGCATTTGTTACACAGAACAGAAAGCAATGCCTCTGTATCTTCCAGTTCTTCATCCATGGAACTTGTAAAAGGTCAATCGGCAAACAGATCTTTAGCCACTGTGTAGCAAAGATTTGAAAAAAATCTTCTCTGGCTTTCATAACACAAACTGCATAAAATATGCAAAAATAATGTGACGATTTAGCAAATAGAAACCTGGTTATTTTACATCAGAAATTAAGCTGCAAAGTTCACATTGAAGAGGGCTGCATTAGGTGTAGGAGCTCCATATGTACTAACCCACACACTCAAAGCCTTTCGATGCCAAAACAGAGCTGTATTAATATGCATCAGAGAATGTGTGCACGTGTGACAGGGTGACGAGTAACACCATAGATGAAAGGTTGTGAGGTTGCTGGGGATTGTTCCTGGTGAATGGCTCTTAGAGGGCTGTGTTTGGGTTGGGAATTGTCTTTTGTATGAACTGGTTTAGTTTTTGAAATAGCAGTTTAAAGGCCTGTAGGATCCTTTCTTTAGCTTGTAACATGATGGTTCCCTTGTTATATATGTTGAAGATGAGTTGAGAATGGAGAGTGGAGTGACCGCATCCAATTGCGAACCACCTTGTACATATACCTACTTACTGAGAACCTGGTAATGGATGTGGTCTACCACACTACTGTGTTGTGTGTGCAGAGAAGGATACCTATCTTAGCGCCCTTAGTCTTAGGGCTGGTATAGATGACAGCAATGACTTTTTCACGATCTGATTTCAGAGTGTTGTTTTTCAGTCTTACTATAATGTTACTTTGTGTTACATATTTTCGCATTGCATGACGTTCACCAATTGCTTGGCCTCTTTTTAGGTCGAGCATCAGCGTGCATGCGCTGTCTGCAAGTCCTCCTGTAAACACTCTAGAGAGTGTAATTTCAGCAGCTGCCTGCTATTGGTTCATAGCTCCATCGCTTTTGTTTACTGGCTCCTTGTTGGCCGGTGCTCCAGATACATCACTTCCGTTTGGAAGCCAGGAGCACCGGCCAACTACAGTTTCATTACATTGTAGGCCTTTATGTAGTTATTCATGGACTACTTTTTTTTTTTTTTTTAAACAAGCGCCCCATTCCGCGCTTTATCTTTAATGGTGGCACGCTACTTTCTTTAGACTGGGCTCGTCTAAACAAAGGTGCGCGGCCGCTATTAAAGTGAAAGTGCGGAATGGGGCGCTTTTATAAAAAAAAAGCATTTGTTTGTCGACTTGAGAAACAAATGCTTTTATTTGTAAAAGCGCCCCATTCTGCGTTTTCACTTTAATAGCGGCCGCGCACCTTTGTTCAGACGAGAGTACCACCACCAATACCACCAGTACCACCACCAATACCACCACTACCACCACCAATACCACCACCACCAATACCACCAGTACCACCAGTGCCAGTCCCACCAGTACCACCACCACCACCAGAACCACCACCACCACCAGTACCACCACCACCAGAACCACCACCACCAGTACCACCACCACCAGTACCACCACCAGTACCACCAGTACCACCACCACCACCAGAACCACCACCACCACCAGTACCACCACCACCAGTACCACCACCAGTACCACCAGTACCACCACCAGTACCACCACCACCACGAGTACCAGTACCACCACCAGTACCACCAGTACCACCACCAGTACCACCACCACCATTACCACCACCAGTACCACCACCACCACCAGTATCACCACCACCACCAGTACCACCACCACCACCACACTACCACCACTAGCAGTACCACCACCACCACAACCAGTACCACCACCACCACAACCAGTACCACCACCACCACCAATACCACAACCACCACCACCAATACCACCACCACCACCAATACCACCACCAATACCACCACCACCACCTCAGCGCCTCTCGCTCACTAGTAATAGCAGGGGCACTGTACGAGGCCGGAGCTGCAGCCAAGACCATCCCTCCCTCCACTGCCCACCCTGCACCAGGAGGTGAAGCCAGGGCCCTACTACAGCTGGAGTGTTTATTAGGCCAAAGATAGCAATGACGTTACGCAATGCCACACTGCACACTCAAATCACGGAGAGGGCAGGAAATAGCCCCCCCTCCAGCTCTTCCCCCTGAGCCACGACAGTGTTATCACAGTGCGAAAGGTGTTGGAGCACTTTGTTAGTGTTTATAGCTCGGATCATATGTAACTCTCACTTCACACTTTGTGTCTGTGTAATTTACAACACTTACACATCTTCACTGCACTATTTATCACTACTTTGAAGACGTCGCAGGCCGGTCTCTTCCTCTGATATTTACAATCTAACAAGCGGTCGAGATGGCAATGCAATAGGTCTTGCATTTGTGAGAGTTTAAGCTACTAGTATTGTAAATGACAATGCCTTTTATTTATGTTTTAAAACCCAAAACATAAATAAAAGACATTGTCATTTACAATGGCAATAGCTCAAACTCGCGTGAATGCGAGACCTATTGCATTGCAAATGCTTGTTGCTTTTGGAGTCACATTTTGAAACATCGTTTGAAAGCGGATAACGTGACCACTGCGACCTTCAGTCTTGCCAGTGTTGATGTGTTTGGACCAATTGTATTTTTTGTTTAGTGGCAGCAAAGGGTGATCCTTAAGGGAAATGTGTGTTTTCTTGCCTTCAATCACACCTTTGTACTCGGACTGTATATCAATTGCTGTGGATGGTTAGTGAACTGTATGCAAAACATATGGGTAGTCTATGTCCATCGTATCATTTAACCCACGTGTATAAGTTCACTGATGCAGGGTCACCAAAGTCACAAGGAGGCTGTTCCAAAGGGGTGATCAACTTTGCAACTCTCCTCCAACTTTGGGGTCGATTCCGATCCCGGTCGGAGGCGCACCTAATACCATTCAGTCGGGAAAACATCCAGGCGAATGCCTGTTTCCCGACCGATCCGCACATACGTCCGAACGAGCAAGTACGATGCGCACAACTGCCCAAATCCCGACCCAGTCGTACTCACCCAATACAGGACCTGAACTCAGACCGAGGCGGATCCGGAATCGTAGAATCGAGCTGCACGGAAGCAAAAATGCAGCCCCGTCCGGCCGGACAAGTACGATGCGCTTCCCGTACGCGCCGAACCCGTCGCTACGCAAGGCACGTCAAAGCATCCGGTCGAGGCGCACATAAGCTCCGATTCGCGCCACAACACGATCCACGGCTACGAGACGAACACGCCAGCGACGAGGACGAGGCGAAGCAAAGAGAAAGACGAACGAGACGAACCAACCATGAATCCCTTCGTGCCGATCCTACCAATATTCTACCTCTATTACCGGAACAGGCACGGACGCGTACGGCGCAGAAGGTAAGTCAGACACCAACAACAAAAACAAACTACACGTACCCGACACATCACACACAGAGGGATGCAGAAATACCTACACCAGCAACAGCAGCACCATAGGGGCGGGATGGCCCTCACCAATGCCACACATACACATAGGGGCCTGTATGCCTACCACTACTACCACCCCTACCCAGGGTGGGCTGGATGCCTGTCACTACTACCACCTCTACCCATGGGGGGCTGGATGCCTACCACCACTACCACCCTTACCCAGGGGGTGCCAGATGCCTACCACTACTACCACCTCTACCCATGGGGGGCTGGATGCCTACCACTACTACCACCCTTACCCAGGGGGTGCCAGATGCCTACCACGACTACCACCCTTACCCAGGGGGTGCCAGATGCCTACCACTACTACCACCTCTACCCATGGGGGGCTGGATGCCTGTCACTACTACCACCCCTACCCATGGGGGGCTGGATGCCTGTCACTACTACCACCTCTACCCATGGGGGGCTGGATGCCTGTCACTACTACCACCCTTACCCAGGGGGTGCCAGATGCCTACCACTACTACCACCCTTACCCAGGGGGTGCCAGATGCCTACCACTACTACCACCCTTACCCAGGGGGTGCCAGATGCCTACCACTACTACCACCCCTACCCATGGGGGGCTGGATGCCTGTCACTACTACCACCTCTACCCATGGGGGGCTGGATGCCTGTAACTACTACCACCTCTACCCATGGGGGGCTGGATGCCTACCACCACTACCACCCTTACCCAGGGGGTGCCAGATGCCTACCACTACTACCACCTCTACCCATGGGGGGCTGGATGCCTACCACCATTACCACCCTTACCCAGGGGGTGCCAGATGCCTACCACTACTACCACCCTTACCCAGGGGGTGCCAGATGCCTACCACTACTACCACCTCTACCCATGGGGGGCTGGATGCCTAACACTACTACCACCCCTACCCATGGGGGCTGGATGCCTGTCACTACTACCACCTCTACCCATGGGGGGCTGGATGCCTGTCACTACTATCACCTCTACCCATGGGGGGCTGGATGCCTACCACCACTACCACCCTTACCCAGGGGGTGCCAGATGCCTACCACTACTACCACCTCTACCCATGGGGGCTGGATGCCTGTCACTACTACCACCCCTACCCATGGGGGCTGGATGCCTGTCACTACTACCACCCTTACCCAGGGGGTGCCAGATGCCTACCACTACTACCACCCTTACCCAGGGGGTGCCAGATGCCTACCACAACTACCACCCTTACCCAGGGGGTGACAGATGCCTACCACTACTACCACCCTTACCCAGGGGGTGCCAGATGCCTACCACTACTACCACATCTACCCATGGGGGGCTGGATGCCTGTCACTACTACCACCTCTACCCATGGGGGGCTGGATGCCTACCACCAACACCACCCCCACTCATAGGATAGACAATGCATGACACAACCAGCACACTACAACCTAGGGAATGCAAGAAAAAGACATCCCCCAACACCATGACAAGCGTGTGTAGACTGTGTCAAATGCCTACAACACTGAACATGACTTTGAACATACAATGTGACCCCCTATCACATGTGCCACACATATATGTGTGTGGCCCCCACAATGCAAGCAGGCCATGACCATTGTGGCAATGGGGATTCAAAACCCCATCATCACAGTGACCAAAATGTAAGTGTGGGGGCCCATAGCTGAAGCACATTTCGAACATTGTGGCAATGGGGTCTAAACCCCCATCATCACAGTGACCAAAAGGTAAGTGTGGGGTCCATAGCTGAAGCACATTTTGAACATTGTGGCAATGGGGTCTAAACCCCCATCATCACAGTGACCAAAATGTAAGTGTGGGGTCCATAGCTGAAGCACAGTTTGAACATTGTGGCAATGGGGTCTAAACCCCCATCATCACAGTGACCAAAAGGTAAGTGTGGGGTCCATAGCTGAAGCACATTTTGAACATTGTGGCAATGGGGTCTAACCCCCCCATCATCACAGTGACCAAAATGTAAGTGTGGGGTCCATAGCTGAAGCACATTTTGAACATTGTGGCAATGGGGTCCAAACCCCCATCATCACAGTGACCAAAAGGGAAGTGTGGGGTCCATAGCTGAAGCACATTTTGAACATTGTGGCTATGGGGTCCAAACCCCCATCATCACAGTGACCAAAATGCAAGTGTTGACAAAGAAAAAGCTGCAACTGCCAAACTGCATGGATGATTCCTGGTCACAGAACATAAAACACATCAGTGGCAAAGTAGTGCATGTGTCCCATTGCAACATAGATTGGGGGAGGCAAATACTGCAGTGCAAATAAGACATACCTTTGGCCATGTGCAGACAAACATCACCCATGGGGGCTGACACTGTCAACATTCATCAATGACACAATGACAGAAGTGACCATCAGAATGCAGACCCACATATTTGCACCAATGGGCACACAAATGCAGATACCCTGTGGAGACTGTAGATGTGAGGTGAACAGATACCATACCATGGCAGCAATGGGACACACAAACCATGATCATTGTGCTGACCGATGACCTAGGAGTCCCAGGGACAGCAGGGGAAACCCACCAAACAACATACAGCCAATGGCACACCAAAGATATGCCAATGCAGTGGTGCAGATGCACAAACACAAACAGGCAGACCCACACTGCACATCAAACACAACAGGTGAGGGGGGTGCCAGTGTCCCCAGGCAACCACACAACACATGAGGAGGCCTGAATACCAATTACACAGATGTGCATACAGTGCCACACAAAGGTAACTCATGGATCCAAATCCCCTATGTGGGCAATCAGGCATTGTCAGATGAGAGGGAGCACAAATCACACATGTCACACAAGCATGTAGGAACAGCAACTGACACAGCAAGACACAGACACACCACAGCACTACCCCCAGGGCCCCCACAATGTGGTGACCCTGGGCTGCATTACAATCCCACTGTGATGACAAAGCTAAATGTCGTTCACACTGTGAACCACAGTCATGTGTCCTGAGCAACAAACTACCATCACACCTACACAAGCACAAATCAATCAGCACGGCCAGTAAGCCAAGGCCAACATGGAGGCAGGGGTCTAGCCGGGCAACAACTCTCATCTGCACACACTCAACACCACACACCTCGACCTCCAACAATGTGCAGCAGTGAAGCACACATGCACTGGTGACATTGCACATGCACCCATGACAATCCCAGGGTGGTGGGTGGGTGGGAACCAAGGTGCAGAAACACATCACACATGGCCACTCAACAAGACTCCTGAATGTCTGACACACTGCACACTACGCTGTACATGGACATGACGGCAATACCACACCAACCAATGGGATCCCAGCCACAGTCACACACCAATGAAGAAGCCAAGGTCACCCACAAAGAACACACATAGACAACTACCAACATTGCAGCCCGGACCCTGAGGAGTGCCAGCAGTCACACACACAACGTGTCACAATCACTGAAAGATAACACAAACTGGAAATCACATGACAGGTGTAAACAACAAGTGCCAAGGGGAATCCTGACTGTGACCCATCTGCGTCTGCACACAAACTCAGCCCTGACAGCAAACACACCTATGGGTGACACCCTGATGACCAGTAATGTGCCATGCACCCACATCACAGAGAATCCAGGGAGAAGACTTGGGGGGAACATAGGTCAACTCAGCAAGCATCACAAACAGGTACAACACTAGGGATCCCAGCATGCACAGCAAAACGGAAGTGAACACACAGACATGCTCATACAACACACACCTTGGGCGCAGGCAATGTCACAGGAGTACACACTGCCATGAGGGGACTCCACTCCTGTGTGAGGAAAGCTGTGCCATATGTTGCCTCAGTAGGGCTCCATCATGTCAGCTGAGCACTTGGTCACACAGTCAACAATTAGCACCAAATGAAGGCTCCCGTCACATCAGCCTGGTCATGGGAGTGCCAACGAAATCATCAGCACAGATCCAACACACTTGTATAGCAATGTTGCACTGACAACACAGATGAGTCCTTCCCCATTGATGCCCAAACCTGCATGTCCAGTGGAGATGGCCACACGGTCAGGGAAGTAGACTAATTGAACAATGGCAGGCACAACAGATGTGCAGGGGTGGAAGCCACAGATGTGAAATTGCTAATGTAAGTAGGAAATCCCATTGCCAAATATTGAACACATTACACCCTCAGATGCTGCTAAGGATGACATGGATACACCACAGGATAGGACACATTCCCCCTGGACCACATGTGTTCCTGCACAGTAACACTTCATTATCATGAGACCAAATATCACCATCACTGCAGCAAGGGCATGGTTAGCATCATCAACAACATGTACATCAGAAGCAAAAGCACTAGAGAACAGAAAGGTGCTTTATTCAGCATATGTGGGTCTAACAGTTGATGTCCAGCAAAAAATTAACAAAGGCCAATGGCCAGTCCAACATGAAAGTCAAAACAGGGTGACAGTGGCATATGTCACCCTACGCATGCCTGCACTGATGAAAACCAGGGACAATCCCCTCGGAGGGGCATACGGGGGGCAGGCCAGGCACCGCAGGGACAGGATCATGGCTCACCAGAAGGAGGCAGGGAAGGGGTGGTGGGTGCTGGAGAGCCACTGACAACTGCAGTGGAGGTGTCTGACATGGTGTGTGCCGGCACAAGTGGGGGCATGATTCTGATGGTGTGGGTGCCGGCAAGACTGCAGGGGACCGTGCAGATGGAGTGGACAGGTTCCCCACTGCAGTGCCCAAGTCAGACAGGGTGGTAGTGGACTCCACTGCAGTGCCTACCTCCAGGGGAGGAGAATGGGGATCAGGTAAGGTGGGCAGGACAGAGGGGGAGGACACCGTCTCCACACCAGTGGCACAGACAAGCGCAGCAGGGGGGTGGGGCCGGAAGAGAAAGTGGCAGGGGGAGAAGGCCTGATCCTTTTGGGGATGGTGTATCTGTGGGTGGGGGAACCTGGGGCAGGGTGTGGTGGGGGCACCTGTGGAGTGGGGGCCTGAGGGATGGAGGAAGGAGACTTGCTGCCTGAGCTGCAGGGCGGCGGCGGGGTCTTGCTCTTCCGGGAGCGGGGGGACTTGCGGATGGGGGCGTCAGTCGGTCTGCGCCTGGGGGAGGGTGTCCGGTGGCGAGGGGCACTCCGCTCCATGTGGGTGGGCTTCCTCTTCCCCCTGAATGCTGTATCAGCTGGATCGGAGGGGAAGAGGCCGAGGTCACTGAGGAAGAGCCGCTGGGTCTTTGGGGTTGCAGGTGAGGCAACGGAGGGGGCTTTGGAGGGAGAGGCAACTGTGGACTGCGCAGTGCTCGTGGATGCGTGTGTGTGTGACTGGGCCCCATCCCCTGTGAGTGTGGTTTCAGTCCCCTGACTGTACGTGCGTGTGCGTCTTGTCTGTGGCGTGTGTGTGTGTGTGCTGCTCGTGTCTGTGCTGGTGTGTGCCTGTGCCGGTGTGTGTGTGCTTGGGACAGGTAAGGTGCTGGGGAGTGTGGATGGGGCAGAGACAGGAGGGGTGAGGGACTGTTGGAGGAGGGACACTGCTGCCGTCAGGGAGGAGTCCATGGACCTATTGCCCCTCTGTAGGGCAGACATGCCCGATGAGATGCCCTCCATGAACGACACCAGCTGAGTCAACAGAGTGGTGTGTGCATGGAGGACACTCAGCATCGCTGTCTGCCCTACATGGAGCTGGTGAAGGAGGTACACAGACTGCTCACTCAGGGCAGCAGGGGACACAGGGGCAGGGGGTGCGGTGCCTGGCCTGAAGGAGACACGCTCCCAAACATGGGAGCCTCCACGGACCTCGGGAATGGGAGCCGATGGAAGGGCGGTGGTGGTGGCGGGGACAGCAACACTAGCTGGGGTGTGGTGGATGCTGACACCCGCCTCCATAAGGGAGTCATCCTCCGAGCTGCTGTGGTCCTCAGCTGAGGTGGATGGTGCTGAGGACTCCTCGGTGTGGCTCCCTCGCCCTCCGTGCCACTGGGTCCCTCCGACCACTCCTCGGCTGCTGACCCAGTCTGGCTCTGCGGCTCCTCCTGGTCCGTGGAGCTGTCCCCTCCTGTGGCCGTGGATGTATCTGCAAACAATAGGGAAACAGACAGACATCAGTCACCTGCACCGAACGCACACACCACAGTAAGTACAGCACAATACAGAGCAAGGCCTGGCATCCTTAGTTGAACATTGTTAAAATTGCCCAAACAGAATAGGAGAAGCCAATTGTCAGTCTGATCGTCAACCATGGCACTCACATCCCACCTGGCCTTGCACCCATCTGTCTGGCGTCCGTTGGCTGGCAATACCCTAGTGTGGACACATGCACCACCTACACAGTAGTTGGACGGTGCAGAGAACACGGTGAAGCATGTGAACATGCACACATCACAACTCTTGCCACTGAGTCAGTACAGGTGTCCGGATGAAAGTGATGCCCAGAGTCAGATATATGAAATGCATGTGATGCATACCAGCGACAGACACCATGATGCACCCATGTGCTGATAGCCATTGCCACTATGGTGTGCATGTAGCACATGTCACTCCCCTGCAGGATCACTCATAGGAAGTCACATGCCATGGCACAGGCATGCCTGCTAAGTCATACATCACTGTCTCCAGTCACATGGGCAGGGCAGCCACACAACAACAGTCTGCACTGTGTCACAATAGTAGGTCATGGGGAATGCAAGTCCTGGAGCTGAACAAGTGCACATGTACATCCCCCACACACCACATCATCTGAACCCTTATCTGTCCAGGTCATACTGATTGGACATATGGGTGACCTGTAACACAAGCCTCTGAACCTGAGCACCTCACAATCTGCTGTGAATGGGAAACAGCTGCATGGACTTCACATTCGCATACCCCAGTCTGCACGGTCAGGTGTTCAAACACCTATGTGTCACACAAGTATCGTCTCCTATGGTCACATCTCCGGTGGCATGCTGAGCCCCAACCGATAAACACCCCAGCAGTCCTGACATCGAAGCCACAGCACACTGACACAGAGGCTGACACCTGAGGGGACATATCACTGAGCACAACGTGTCAGCTGATACACGGGAGTGGGAGTACAGAGTGCATTGCATGGCCTGGAGTAGGCATGACTGTCCTGCCCCACATGAATGAGGGATGAACCGTGGACAGTAGGAAGCTGGCTAAGTATGTGTGACACACGTAATATACACACTCCTGGGGCCCAAACATTGTTCCCACCCGCAGCTTGGGTGTGTGCCAGTTACCCCAGGCACATGTGGTGGATCAGCTCAGCAATTGGACCACATATCAAAGTAACACGCAGATTACATGTCAGAACACAGGCATTGTGTAAGCAATGGACCCACCCATGATGCCCACCACAGTTAGGGGAACAGATGCTGTCCCCCACCTTGAGTCAAGCAAACTGCAAGGACACAGTACCCAAGTGACACAATTCCCTGACTGCAAGGGCCACACCTGGGTATCAGATGAGGAGTGGGCAGTGCACAATCGAGGGACATGGGTCCTGGACCACATGACTGATGTGCTGTGGAAGTTTAACCAGGCCAGAGGAGGGCACATAGCATGGCAGACAAAGTACACAATGCAGTCATGGACTCGCCCCCTCCGTGCTGCTCCCTGGCCTTCAGCTGCCCATCCAGATCAGGGAAGACCACCGCCAGGATCCTGAGCATGTGGGGGGTCAGGGTCCGGTGTCCGCCCCTCCTGCGAGGAGGCGACAGCTTCAGCTGGACCCGTGCGATCCTCCGGGTCCAGCCCCGAAGGTCCTGCCACCTCTTCTGGCAGTTGCGGATCCGGCGCTTGTAGTCCCCCACGGATCTCACTGCCCGGACGATGGTCAGCCATATCTTCTGCTTCTGGTGGGCATCAACCTGTGAGGATGACAAAGTGAGAATGCTATTACTACACATGCAACATATCCGTGCATTTCACAGTTGTGTATACATGTCTCAATCACAGGGGCACATGATGTACACAGGCAGTGCAACGATGGCCATGGACAGTATGCCAGCAGTTACTACATCGTATCATTGCCTGGGAAGTAAAACCTTGTTTAAATGCACTGTCACTGCACTATACCTGTCCAGTGCATGTAACTACACACTATGGGGGGTGACAACTACTCAGTGAGCCTGCTAGCCAGTGGCGTGCAGACTGTTAGCCTTGCTAGTCAGACAACATGCACATTTAGGAAGGCAGTGGACAGAACACTCACCTGCTCCCCTGCTTTCCCATACAGCTTGCTGTACTGTGGAAGGAGGCTGTCCAGCAGGGCCTGGTTCTCCTCAGTGCTGAAGGCTGGGGCTCTCTCCACAGTACGTGCCATTGCAGGGTCCAGAGGGTGCAGATACAGCAGCAGTGGTTTTGGCATATGTCGTCCTGGAGCATGTAGTGCAGGCAAGTGAGCTCTCAGGGGAACAGCCAGCATTATATGTGTGCTGCAGAGGCAGTTACTGTCCCATGTGTCCAAAGTGATAGGTCCAAGTCGTTAGCATCTTCTGAATCTGGCCAATCCATGGAATTGCACCACTTACACACGCCCACAGCATCCTTCAAAAGTTCAACTTCATGACACCCATGAATTTGCAACATTGTTGTGGGTGACCAACTGAATTTCCAGCATCAGACTCGTTCAAGATTTGAAAACGCGTCCGTTGCCAGTCCAGGCCATAGCCAATGGGTGCGCACCGATCGGTCCATTACTGTTCAACGCGTACCTAGGATACAACGCGTACCCGCACACATTGAATGCAATGGGCCGGCCGGGCACACCGATCGGTCCATTGCTGTTCAACGCGTACCTAGGATACAACGCGTACCCGCACACATTGAATGCAATGGGCCGGCCGGGCACACCGATCGGTCCATTGCTATTCAACGCGTACCTAGGATACAACGCGTACCCGCACACATTGAATGCAATGGGCCGGCCGGGCACACCGATCGGTCCATAGCTGTTCAACGCGTACCTAGGATACAACGCGTACCCGCACACATTGAATGCAATGGGCCGGCTGGGCACACCAATCGGTCCATTGCTGTTCAACGCGTACCCGCACACATTGAATGCAATGGGCCGGCCGGGCACACCGATCGGTCCATTGCTATTCAACGCGTACCTAGGATACAACGCGTACCCGCACACATTGAATGCAATGGGCCGGCCGGGCACACCGATCGGTCCATTGCTGTTCAACGCGTACCTAGGATACAACGCGTACCCGCACACATTGAATGCAATGGGCCGGCCGAGCACAGCGATCGGTCCATTGCTGTTCAACGCGTACCTAGGATACAACGCGTACCCGCACACATTGAATGCAATGGGCCGGCCGGGCACACCGATCGGTCCATTGCTGTTCAACGTGTACCTAGGATACAACCCGTACCCGCACACATTGAATGCAATGGCCAATGTGTGCGCACCGATCGGTCCATTGCTGTCCAACGCGTATTGCGAATACAACGCGTACCAGCACACATTGAATGCAATGGCCAATGTGTGCGCACCGATCGGTCCATTGCTGTTCAACGCGTACCTAGGATACAACGCGTACCCGCACACATTGAATGCAATGGCCAATGTGTGCGCACCGATCGGTCCATTATTGTCCAACGCGTATTGCGAATACAACGCGTACCAGCACACATTGAATGCAATGGCCAATGTGTGCGCACCGATCGGTCCATTGCTGTCCAACGCGTATTGCGAATACAACGCATACCAGCACACATTGAATGCAATGGCCAATGTGTGCGCACCGATCGGTCCATTGCTGTCCAACGCGTATTGCGAATACAACGCGTACCAGCACACATTGAATGCAATGGCCAATGTGTGCGCACCGATCGGTCCATTGCTGTCCAACGCGTCCCTGTACATGTCACTGGCATATGTCACCATGCCTGTCACAGGTGAACATATGCCAGCCACATATACTTCCCAGGGAGTGAGGGGCACACCTACAATACCACAGCCTGTCCAAACTGTATCCTAAGGCATGTAAGGCTGCATTACCTATTCCGTGTATGGGGGTGAACATGTTGTTCTGTGGGTGTCACTTGGGGCAGCCACCCCCAGGCTGTGCACGTGTTCATGGGGACAGTATCCTTGGTGTTTCGTGTACATGACCACTGTGATGTGCAACTGTTCATATCTGAGCATGTGGCATGGTCACATTTCACGGTGGTGTATGTGTATGTCATGTCACATGCCCCCTGAGTCCCATGTGGGACGGTATGTTTAACCCAGGGTGACCCATTGGCACAATAGTGATGGTCCTCCACAGTCTGTGTGCATGTTGTGTTTACAGTGTCTCGGATTTCATGTGCACAATGGGAGACAGTCTCCACATCCACGTTGTTTGTGCATGGACTTTGATGTTGTGCATGTGTGTGTCACAGACGTCCATGTCTGTCCTGCCGAGGCAACAGGGACCACTACCTGTGGGGGGTCATGGTTGTTTTGCTGTGGTGTATACATGATACGCCATGTCATGCCAGTGTCCATGTGGCAATACAGGGTCCCTGGGAATCTACCTGTCGTTGAGCTGTGATGCCTGGGGCACATCTGTACTCACAAGTCACTGTGGGGTGTGTTTGTAATGTGGCAGCAGGAGATGGGAAATGTGACACGTCCTCATGATACCCAATGGCACAACCTGGGACTTATTGATGCCACTTGTTGAACTGTGATGTTGGATGTTGGCCATGTATGTGCCATACATGTCCTTACGGAACTGCACACATCATGTACTTGTGCCTCATAATGATGTATCGTGTGATGTTGAGTGTGTACAATGCCACATATGTGGGGTGAGTGACAATCTTTCTTTCTTCACCTATGCACTGCAGGGCACCAGCTGTCCATAGACCATTCCCTGACCTGGCAACGATGGTGGAACGTGACAGCATCCGACGGTACCGCTTCACCAGGCAGCTGATTGATGATTTGGCAGTGCGCTTGGCACCACACCTGCAACCTGGCCGGCCGTACCCTACAGCGCTGACCCCCAAGGTGAAGGTGATGGCAGCCCTACACTTCTTTGCCACCGGTACCTTTCAACACACTCTGGCGACTGCTGGTGGGATGTCACAGACCATGTTCAGCTGTGTGCTCCGCGATGTATTGGAGGCTATGTTGATATACCTGAACCAGTACATCTATTTCCCTAGACTCCAGCAACTCACTGATGTGAAGAGTGACTTCTATGCCCTGGGGAGGATGCCGCATGTCATTGGCTCCATTGATGGGACACATGTGGCTTTGGTACCACCACAGGCCCAGGAGCAGGCATACAGGAACCGCAAGCACTACCACTCGGTCAATGCACTGGTGGTCTGTCTTGCAGATATGACCATCTCACACGTGTGTGCCCGTTTCCCCGGTTCTGCACACGATGCCTACGTGATGAGGAGTAGTAGCATCCCGAGGATGATGTCACAGATGCGGAACCAGCGTGCCTGGCTTGTTGGTGTGTACTGACTTTGTACCATTGTGTGTGTTCTGCAATGTAGTGTTCCACCCTCTTTTCCAACTCAGCTAATGTGCAATTGTCTGTATGTAGGTGACTCCGGATATCCCAACATGCCATGGTTGCTGACGCCCCTCAGGAACCCTGTGACACCAGCCCAGATGCGCTACAATGAGGCACATGGTCGGACGAGGAGAGTGATTGAGCGGACATTTGGTCTCCTGAAGAGCCGCTTCCGCTGCCTGGACAAGACAGGAGGGTCCCTCCCATATGCCCCGGCAAAGGTGTGCAAGATTGTCATCGTCTGCTGCATGCTACACAACCTGGCAGTGCGGAAGGAGTTGCCTCTCATCCTGGATGACGATGACCAACGTCCGCCACCTGTGGAGGATCCTGGCCTGGACCACGATGCCAGTGATGATGATGATGATGATGGTGATGTCCGCACACAGCTCATCACCAACTTCTTCAGCTGAATGTAAGTATCCAGAGATGTCATGTAACTGATGTGAGTTTGCATGATATGTGTTGGTGGTGCTCTGGTGCTGTTTGAGTGTGTCCATGTGCTACATGACTGTATGCGTGTAGCGATGTGTCCTTACAGGTAGTCTGTACTCCCCAACAGTGTTGACATGCTAACTTGGTTCTGGGTGGGTATCTTGTGACATGTATTGGGCATGAGTATTGCAGTTCTGTCCTGTTCTTCAGTGCTTTTGACTGTGTGTCATTTCTGTCCTTCACAGGGTACTTTCAGAGTCGTTTGGTCAACTGTGATCCCCGACACCGTGATTCGACTTCCAGGGTGGTAGCTGTCGTGTCCCTACAGGTGATGTGCACCACACCCATGGACTTCCTTCCTTCTACACTTGTTGACTGTGTGCCCGCTGCCAGGTGGTATTACCTTGCATTTGTGGTGGTTACAACATGTTGCAAATGTGTAATAAACCTGTGCTTCACTTTGTGATGTGCGTTGTCTGTGGTCACACATCTGACTGACATTTGCTTACTGCACCAGTGGGCTAGTTAACACAGACTGTGAATAGGTGTTGGGTCTGTGCAATGCAACGTATTTCCTGGCAACATCAGTGTAGGCGATGAGTCAGATGGCCATGGTGTGTATGTGTTGTGTAGCCCTGGTGTTGTGCCTCCCTCATATGTGTGACGTCGCCATGACTCACTGCCGGTGTTGTACTTGCTGTAGCAGTTAGCATGCACAGTGTCATTTCCCAGATCATCATCGCCACTTCAGAGACAACGTAGGAATCACAACAGAGGCAAGTATGGTGTATAAGTGAGTTTATTGACATACATGTGTGAGTATAGTGCACAGGATGGTGGGTGCTGTACATTGTGATTGTAATCCAAAGTTCCTAGATGATTTGGAAGTCCTGGTAGCAGAAATGTCCAGAGTAAAGTCCACAGTCATCTGAGACATTGGTCCAACTTGAGCTCCCCATGTCATGTGGGAGAGTTGTGTTACAGTCAACAGGGTGAACAGTTTGCGCACAAAGGTGATTATCCAGAACAGGTTTTGGCTTCCTGGGGGTTGCACATGGCCATCGGCCTCTCACTTGCCCCTCCTCGGACGGCCCCTCTTCTTTGGGGGGGGACCCTCAAGTGCAGGCTGCTGCGGTGCAGGGGACTCTTCGCCAGAGTCATCCGCCCTCCCTGTGGCAGTTGCAGTTGTTTCAGCAGCAGATGTTGAGGGCACACAGGGAGGTGTTGACTGGTTGCTGCTCATCTGGCGGAGGCATTGTAATATGTCCCTATGCACCGCCGTCATCTCTTGCAGTGTGTCCCACTTGGACTCCACGCGGGACATGTGTGAGTCCAAGCGGGCATAATGGGCAGCCTGCTGCTGTTTAATGTCCCTGAGGAGCCCCACTACCTGGCTGAGCTCTCCGGTGCTGGACTGGTACGCATCGGCTATGCGTGCCAGTTGTGGGTCATCATGCAGTCCAGACCCCTCTGCAAGCAGCGACCTATGTCTCCCACCCCTCCCACCACCCCTGGCGACACGTGCAGTACCTGAGGTGGCACGCACAGGTGACCCTGGGCCCCCTTGGGGGTTGTTGGTGGTGTTGGTGTCCATGGCCCCACGTTGGTCCAGGGTCCCTGTGCTGGTGGTGGTGGTGCTCCTTGGTCTTTCCATGTCGGCAGGGGTGGTATGTGTGTTGACAGTCGTTGGAGGGGTGGGTGCAGGGGGTGCAGCTGGTGGTCCTGCTGGTGCTGCATGATGACTTGCTCCGGAGGTGCCAGGTTGGTCTTCTTCATCCGAGGAGGGCAGAGGCTGTTCCACACCAGTGAGCTCCGTATCCTCTTGAGCCTGGGATGGGGACTCCTCAGCGTCTGCTGCTGTGTCCCCATCATCACCTGTTTTTGGGAGACACACACAATGTATGTTATGTTTCTGCAGGCATCAATGGTTGACACACCTGACAGTTGTGACTGTGCCTCTGGATGCGGGCCTGTACATTGCATTGTCCTAAGTTGTCACAGTCAGGGGTTGATATTGGTGTAGCACATTGTCCTGCATTATTTGGGCATTTCTATGTGAATGTTGGGGTGTGTACATGGTCTGCATTGGTTGTATTTGGTTGACATCCGGCCCTCCTTCCCACCCAGCCAGATATCCCACCATGGAACGTGCTTCCAATGCAGGGAGTGCAAGTTGTCTTTCAGGATGTCAGTCAGTGGTGTCCTGCTGTTGGTTGGTGCACAGTTGCCAGCAGGGCCTTGTGCTCCCCACAGCAGTAGCCAGTGTCAGCCATCTTGTCAGTTGTTTTCCACTCCCTGTGATGTGGGCATGGTTCATGGTTGTGTTGATGTGCACATTGTGAGGGTGAGCAATATCTGTGACTACCACTCCCATCATGCTATTGCCTCCACCCCCCTTCCCAGCATGCCCATACTTCCTTCCTTTTGAGTGTACTTCACTGTGTGTGGGTGTGACAGCAATGGCAAGATGGCTGACAGTGGTGTCCTGCTGTTGGTTGTTGGCCAGTTTCCAGCATGGCCTTGTGCTCCCCACAACAGTGCACCAGTGTCAGACATCTTTGAAGTGGCTTTTGACTCCCTGTGAGGTGTGCATGCTTCAGTGTGAGCTTGCTGGGCCATGTGGGGGGGGGATGTTGAGCTGTGACTACCACTCCCATCATGCTATTGCCTCCACCCCCCTTCCCAGCATGCCCATACTTCCTTCCTTTTGAGTGTACTTCACTGTGTGTGGGTGTGACAGCAATGGCAAGATGTCAGTCAGTGGTGTCCTGCTGTTGGTTGGTGCACAGTTCCCAGCAGGGCCTTGTGCTCCCCACAGCAGTAGCCAGTGTCAGCCATCTTGTCAGTTGTTTTCCACTCCCTGTGATGTGTGCATGGTTCAGGGTGGTGTCGATGGGCCAATTGTGAGGCTGACCAATATCTGTGACTACCACTCCCATCATGCTATTGCCTACACCCCCTTCCCAGCATGCCCATACTTCCTTCCTTTTGAGTGTACTTCACTGTGTGTGGGTGTGACAGCATTGGCAAGATGGCTGACAGTGGTGTCCTGCTGTTGGTTGTTGGCCAGTTCCCAGCATGGCCTTGTGCTCCCCACAACAGTGCACCAGTGTCAGACATCTTTGAAGTGGCTTTTGACTCCCTGTGAGGTGTGCATGCTTCAGTGTGAGCTTGCTGGGCCATGTGGGGGGGATGTTGAGCTGTGACTACCACTCCCATCATGCTATTGCCTCCACCCCCTTCCCAGCATGCCCATACTTCCTTCCTTTTGAGTGTACTTCACTGTGTGTGGGTGTGACAGCAATGGCAAGATGTCAGTCAGTGGTGTCCTGCTGTTGGTTGGTGCACAGTTCCCAGCAGGGCCTTGTGCTCCCCACAGCAGTAGCCAGTGTCAGCCATCTTGTCAGTTGTTTTCCACTCCCTGTGATGTGTGCATGGTTCAGGGTGGTGTTGATGGGCCAATTGTGAGGCTGACCAATATCTGTGACTACCACTCCCATCATGCTATTGCCTACACCCCCCTTCCCAGCATGCCCATACTTCCTTCCTTTTGAGTGTACTTCACTGTGTGTGGGTGTGACAGCAATGGCAAGATGGCTGACAGTGGTGTCCTGCTGTTGGTTGTTGGCCAGTTCCCAGCATGGCCTTGTGCTCCCCACAACAGAGCACCAGGGTCAGACATCTTTGATGGGGCTTTCCACTCTCTGTGAGGTGTGCATGCTTCAGTGTGAGCTTGCTGGGCCATGTGGGGGGGATGTTGAGCTGTGACTACCACTCCCATCATGCTATTGCCTCTACCCCCCTTCCCAGCATGCCCATACTTCCTTCCTTTTGAGTGTACTTCACTGTGTGTGGGTGTGACAGCAATGGCAAGATGTCAGTCAGTGGTGTCCTGCTGTTGGTTGGTGCACAGTTCCCAGCAGGGCCTTGTGCTCCCAACAGCAGTAGCCAGTGTCAGCCATCTTGTCAGTTGTTTTCCACTCCCTGTGATGTGGGCATGGTTCATGGTGGTGTTGATGTGCGCATTGTGAGGGTGAGCAATATCTGTGACTACCACTCCCATCATGCTATTGCCTCCACCCCCTTCCCAGCATGCCCATACTTCCTTCCTTTTGAGTGTACTTCACTGTGTGTGGGTGTGACAGCAATGGCAAGATGTCAGTCAGTGGTGTCCTGCTGTTGGTTGGTGCACAGTTCCCAGCAGGGCCTTGTGCTCCCCACAACAGAGCACCAGTGTCAGACATCTTTGAAGTGGCTTTTGACTCCCTGTGAGGTGTGCATGCTTGGGTGTGTTCTTGCTGGGCCATGTGGGTGGGGGATGTTGGGCTGTGACTACCACTCCCATCATGCTTTTGCCTCCACCCCCTTCCCAGCATGCCCATGCTTCCTTCCTTTTGACTAAGCTTCCCTGTGGGGTTGTGTGCCTGTGCTGACAAGATGGCTGACAGTGTTATCCTGGGGTTTGTTTTGCTACAAGTCCCATGTGTGTCCCTGTGCTTCACACTGCATGACCCAGGGTTGTGGTTCTTTGTGGGATATTTGATTGGTGTGTGAGGCAATGCTTTCTCCCAGGTGAGTTGTGTGTAGTTTGTGTTAGGGGTGTGTGTGGGTGGAGCTGCTGGTGACTATGGTCAGTGCTGTGAGTCCTCCTTCCCACCCAGCCAGATATCCCACCATGGAACGTGCTTCCATTGCAGGGAGTGCAAGTTGTCTTTCAGGATGTCAGTCAGTGGTCTCCTGCTGTTGGTTGGTGCACAGTTGCCAGCAGGGCCTTGTGCTCCCCACAGCAGTAGCCAGTGTCAGCCATCTTGTCAGTTGTTTTGCACTCCCTGTGATGTGGGCATGGTTCATGGTGGTGTTGATGTGCGCATTGTGAGGGTGGGCAATTTCTGTGACTACGACTCCCATGATGCTATTGGCTACACTGACTTGCCCAGCATACACAGTATTCCTTCCTGTCAGTGAGCTTCCCTGTGAGGTGGTGTTGTGGTGGTGGCTACATGTCTGACTGTGTTTGTTGGTTATATTTGTGCCACTGCCTAGCTCTATTTGTTGTTAGCTTTGTACATGTCATGACACAGTTACATTTCACTATGAGCTGGCATGTATTGTGTTTATCTGGCTGACATACACATTTTGGGATGATCTGTTTTGGTTGGTGTGTATTTGCTAAGGGTGCATGGTTTGACTCTCCCCTTGACAGTGATGTGTGTGTATTGTGGCACAATATTGTGTACATTTGTTGTGTACTCACCAGGCTCTGGGATGTTTTCTAGTCCATAGACGCTCACTGGTGGTAGGATGGCCCACACCTTCTCCTCCCAGGGCCTGAGGTATACTGGTTTGGCAGGAGGGCCACTGCCGGTGTGTTGGCTCACGATGTAGTCCTTCTTCAACAGCTCCTTGACCCTCCTGCGCACGTCATACCACCTGTTCTGGATGTCTACCTTTGTGCGCAAACATGGTGATTGTGCGTTCACCCTGTCGACGATCCTCTCCCACATCTTGGTTTTCTGCGCCATGGGTGTCTGTTGGACCAATGTACCAAACAGCTGTGGCTCTACCCTGAGGATCTCATCTACCAGGACTTCCAATTCACTATCTAGGAACTTGTGATTCTTATTTGGGGGCATGGTGTTGGGTGGTGCTGGTGTGTGATGTGTGTGTTGGTGTGCAAGTGAGGGTGTGTGAGTGTGTGTTTTGCTGGGTGTATGTGAGGGTGCTATTTGTTGTGGTGCTGCTGGTGTGTGGCTTGTGTGATGGATGAGCTGTGAGTGTGTGTGTGGTTGCTGTCTGTTGGTGTTGAGTGCTGGCAGGTAATTTGAATTTGCAAAGGATCATGGTAGGGATTTGTGTCCTTTATATGGGTGGAGTTGTGGGTGTGTCTTTGTTCCCTGTTTCCCCCCAGTATTTATTTGCTTTGTGATTGCTTGTTTGGCCTTTTTTTGTGTTTTTTTTCCTTGGTTCTTTTTGTGCATGTAGGAGACGTTCTTGTGACCGAGTCGGACCCTCCAGTTGTCTCGTGCGAGCCTCTCAGATTCGTTCACGCTGTGTTTGTGCTGTTTTCTGTGCTGCGTACGCGTCGGTCGCGGGTTTTGGGTTGCTTCGGCTCGCAGTTTTGAATGCGTGTCGGTCGTGCGGCTTGGGCCCCGTGCGACTCGGTCTTGTTTTCCACGTGTTGCATCGTACTTGGCGGGTAGGAGTTCGCGGGTACGTTTCGTTCGGGATTCTTCCTGGTGCGTGTCGGTCGGTTCGATTCGCGTGCTTTTCCGGCCGGATGGCTGTTTTCCGCGCGGTTTGGACGTTCGGCTTGTGTTCCGTACGCGTCGGTCGTATTTTGCACGCTTCTCATCGTACTTTGCGGATCGGGCTGCACCGGTACGTGTCGGTCGGTATTTATTCCGGCTCCGAGTCGGTCGGTACGTTTTCCGGCCCGAATCGGAATCGGCCCCATAGAGTCTGCGATTAGAGTAATATGTTTGTGATTTTGTTGAGTTTGAACGATGTGTATGAGTGCTCATTGAGACTGTGTGCTGTATGACCGTAAGGGCCTGAGTACAAGTTTCTGCGGTACAGGGGCAGGTGGTACTCCACTGCCGCACTCCCTCACCACCAAGACTCGCCACCGCCCACATGCCAGATTATAAGTTATTTGTAGTCTGGCGGGCGGGGGGCGTGGCATTCCCAGGGCGGTGCCTCTTTTAAAGGGTGCGGTGCCTTTGAAAAGGCACCGCAGTGGGAACGCCTTGCAAGGTTTCTGCATGGCATAGACTCAAAAGTCCATGCCGTGCAGGAACTTTTGTGCATGCACACAGGGGGACACAGGTTATGCCCCCCTGTGTGCATGCACAAGGGGACGAGGCACAGGGGGGGCTGTAGGGCCCCCTTTGTTACCTCTCCTCCAAGGTTTACATGGAGGAGGAACCACCATGTAAACCCTAGAGGAGAGGAAACTCGTAATATGCTTGGCGGGACCATGGCGGTCCCGCCAAACATATTGCTGCCTCTGACCGCCACACCACCTCCAGGGAGCGACGGTTCCCTGGGCGGTCCGACCGCCCAACTCATGAGGGCAATCAAAGTTAAAACTTTGTGAACTTGACTTAATGAATATGTGTTTATACCTAAACTCAACAACAAATCATGGTGCATTTAATCACAGTGCGCACCAACCCTGACCGTCTCCTCTTAAAATTCGTTGACGACTTTGTGCAATGTACAATGTTTCTTTACTGTGGTTTGAATATTATTACTATTTGCAAAGCGCTGCGCATGCTGTTAAGATGGCCCCATGAAGTTGAATGCATTTACCTCTAATGGATATTAGACACATGGATACAGGCTTTATATAGATTTTTATTTTCTGAGACGTGAGGTCAGAGTACTTATAGAACTCGCTCGTTATTTATGGCAGCCTAAGGAAGAGTTTCCTAATTACTCTTCTTCCCCATTAGCTCTTCATTAGCTCATTAGATAATAGTATTTCACACTGTTAGAGTAAGTGCCGGTGACCTTGGGGCAGTTGGCCTGTTATCCATATGAGCTAAATACATGTTACAGGTCACCACGCGCCAGTCACGCGCGAAGCCTGAGAAGCCGGCCACGTCGAATGCCGCCACGCAGTTGGTATATTAGCAGTGTTAATGGCTAAATAGTAGGAGATCATATGCATGGCGCTGACAGGGTGAATCGTTTTGCTTCTAGCGTAATGCCTCGTCCAGTGAATTTCAATCGTTCCTAGCCAAGGAAGAAAAGCACAATAACATTTACGCTTGACGGGTAACAGTTTCAACTGCGTCATTCAATTTGCAGCTATTGCCACTAAGGCGGCGCATTCCTATCACCTTGATCTCTGTGTGCCGGCGGAAGGCAAATTAGACCGAAATGCCATTATCAGGCAGGAGGAGGACAAACGGAAGCTCCAAGTATCGATGCTTTTAAAAGAAAATATTGGCGCTCTTCGCGCCCCTTCTAAATGGCATGCATTAAGTCCAGAGTAGTTTCTTGGAAGATGTCCATCAATGTCACTTACTGATACGGTAATGGGGCTTTGATTGCCCCGCGTCCCAATGCTCTTGAAACTTAAGTGAACGGCCAATAGTGATGCTTTGCTATTTGTGCGACAATCACATCTGTGGCTTCCTCTATCGCATCTAATTTATAGTAAGAGTGGAGAGCAGTTTCAAACAGCAGATGTGTGGAAGGTCAATCGCATTTCATCTTCAATATGCGCACCAACTGCCCGTCCTCCAGTTTTTTTGTAAAATATTTGCCTCGTGCAACAATCTTAAAATCTCCCGTTTCCCTGCTGTGCACACTCATCACGTTGCCGGGCCCCACTAGCAACAGTTTGGCTGATGAGTTGAAAGTTAAATTTGGTTAACTGTATCGTACATGCTTCGGAATTATGAGTTGTGCTGTAATTTTGCTGCCCCCTTCCCAACACCCGATTTCCACAGTTAAATACCGGGTGGTGGGGGATGGGAAATCACGGCGGATTCTAAGGCACGTGGAAATCCGTGCGTCAAAAAAAAAAATCCAGATATAATTACTTAGTCGGAAGAGGAAAACTGGGAATGTGAGGGATTGTATTGTATTGTAATTGCATTTATATAGCGTTTACTACCCCATACGAGGCGTCGAAGCGCTTTTTCGGCGAGTAGCACGCTACTCCAGAACCCATAAAGGATTAGTGTTGAGTTAGTATAGTGAAATATGAAAGTAATTTGAGTGGTGGATAGGTTATTCAGTTATTTGGATTCAGAAGTATAGCGGAGGGATAGAAGAGGGAAAAAGGTTTGCATTTATATAGCGCTTGTTACCCCTGATGGGGTGTTAAAGCGCTTTTTTCGGCGAGTAGCACGCTATTCCGGAACCCATAAAGGATCAGTGGTGAATTAGTATAGAGAAATATGAAAGTAGTTTCAGTGGTGGATATTAGTCAGTTATTTGGATTAAGAAGGATAGCGGAGGGATAGAAGAGGGAAAAAAGGTTAGCATTTATATAGCGCTTGTTACCCCTAATGGGGTGTTGAAGCACTTTCTTGGCGAGTAGCACGCTACTCCGGAACCCATAAAGGATCAGTGGTGAATTAGTATAGAGAAATATGAAAGTAGTTTCAGTGGTGGATATTAGTCAGTTATTTGGATTGAGAAGGATAGCGGAGGGATAGAAGCGGGAAAAAAGGTTTGAATTTATGTAGCGCTTGTTACCCTAATGGGGTGTTGAAGCACTTTCTTGGCGAGTAGCACGCCACTCCGGAACCCATAAGGATTAGTGGTGAATTAGTATAGTGAAATATGAAAGTAATTTGAGTGGTGGATATTAATCAGTTATTGGATTGAGAAGGATAGCGGAGGGATAGAAGACGGAAAAGGTTTGCATTTATATAGCGCTTGTTACCCCTGATGGGGTGTTGAAGCGCTTTTTTTTTTGGGGTGAGTAGCACGCTACTCCGGCACCCATTAAAGGATTAGTGTTGAATTAGTATAGTGAAATATGAAAGTAATTTAAGTGGTGGATGTTAGTCAGTTATTTGGATTGAGAAGGGTAGCAGAGGGATAAAAGAGGGACAAAGGTTTGCATATATATAAAGCGCTTGTTACCCCTAATGGGGTGTTGAAGCGCTTTTTCGGCGAGTAGCACGCTACTCCGGAACCCATAAAGGGTTAGTGGTGAATTAGTATAGTGAAATATGAAATTTGAGAAGTGGACATGTTAGTCTGTTATTTCGATTGAAAAGGATAGTGGAGGGATAGAAGAGTGAAGGCTTTAGACTTTTTTTTTTTTTTTGGGAGGTCATAGCAGTAGTGGGAGGGTTGGGATGAGTAAAAAGGGATGTGGAGGGGAAGAGTCAGAGGTAAGAGTTTAGAAAGGCTTGTTTTGGGGGATCAGTATAGTAAAAGAGGTGTTAGGTGGTGCAAGGAGGGGTAGAGTAGGGGAGAGTCTAGAAAGGGCTATTTTGGGGATCATAGTAGTGGTATGGGGTTTGGGATGAATGAGAGAGTGGAGGGAGTGGATATATTGATAGAGGTATAGGGTGAGAAATAGGCTAGTGCATTGGAAAGGGTAGTAGAAAGAGGTTTGTGATGAGTCAGAGAGTTTTTTTTTTTTTTTAACAATTTTATTGAGCAGAGCATTAGGTTCATGAAGTACATAGCATACTTAAAAACATTATCATTAAAACCAGTTTCTACAAAAGATCAAAATGACAGCCTCTCAATACATAATGAATAATAAAAACACAAAACAAGTACAAATTTATCTTATAACATAGCAGCAAAGAAGAAAATTCCTGATACGTATAAAGTGCAGTGCCAATAAAGTGCTAGTGCCATCTTATCACCTAGAGCCATCATGATTACAACATTTTATTAAAAAACCAGAACTTTTGGCTATAGCGGCTCATTACATCATTGGCCAAACTACAAAATACATCATTCTATAAAGTGAAAAAACTATGAAAGTGCTAGTGCTACTAAAGTGCAATAAGAGAAAGTGCAAATGCATTTTAGTAAAAGCTGCTACAATGATTTACCAACTAGTGTTATGAACTCTCTTTAAACTTTTCAAGTTCATTAAAAAACTTCCGATTTTTTTCAAATTTTTTAGTAGCTCTTACCCTCCTAGCATAGGCTTCTTCGAATTTTCGGGTTCTTTTCATTTTATTGAACCATTTCAAGTGAGAAGGGGCTTCCTAGATTTCCAATTTTGCAAAATTAGAGAGCGAGCCACCGTGCAAGAAATAAATACAAAGGCTTTTTCGGGTTCGGATAGCATCGTTTCATCTCTGCAGATTCCAAACAAAGCAGCTTCGGCCTCGAGCGAAATACTCGTTCCGATTGCTTGCTTAATGTCCGAGAAAACTGCCTCCCAAACAAACCTGAGTCCTGAACATGCAAAAAAAGTATGATGCCACCGCCCTTTCCCATCTATCTGGCAGCGAAAACACTTATTTTCAACTCCCGGAAATCTTTTTTTTAGGGCGGCCGGAGTTAAATAAGAAAGCCATCTCGATAGGAAGGCCATCCTTTTAAAATTTGCAGCACGCAATGATTTGCTTCCTAAATAGCAGATGGACTCTCACTCCTTCCCAGCCAGCCTACATCCGGTCTCCCGAGTTATTTTATCCAAATGATTTTCTATCACGGAAGCTTGTCCCTGCTTATATAACAGCCTATACCAATTTCCCACCCCTTTAATCTTAGCCCCATAAAGGGCTGCCACAAATTGGTTAGGGGTATCCAAAATACCACTGGTGTTTTTTAACAAATGAATGACTCGTAAATATTCAAAAAAGGTCGGCTTTCGATGAGTCTCCGTCCTTGCCATTACCTCTTGCCAGGAAATCGGCCTATTTTGAACTATAAAATGCCTTAGCTCAAAAAATCCACAGCCTTCCCAAATATTTATATGCCTTAATTGCAACTGGAGACCGAGACTGGTACATTCTCTTAGTTTTAGATACAGGAAACCCGACGAGCCCGTTTTTTTAAAAAAGGACTGAAGTCTAAAAAAATATTCTTTTAAAGTCTTATAACGTGTTTTTTTTGGAAGTTTTGGAAGTTTTTAAAAACACACGAGTTAGCGATTCAATTTCTTGTGTCATTTTATCTATAAAAAAGCTGTCTCTGGTAGAGTTAGATCCCAACAAGCCGGACACTAAATCTAAAAAAGCGGCCTCGTAGTAAATTCTCAGATGAGGCAACGCTAATCCCCCTTGTACTATTGGTAATTGTACCACGTTCAATTTGACCCTTGGAGCTTTCTTACCCCAAATGAATTCCCTAAGTAGGGTGTCAATTTCCCTAAAATATGACTGATTTATTTTAATCGGGACATTAGTAAACAAAAAAATAAGCACTATCGATAGGGGGAGTAGTGTCCATTGTTCCAACAGCTTCTTAATCTTACCCTTCAGTCTTAAATAATTTAATTCAAATAACTGCTGATACTGATTAGATACATATATCCCAAGATATCTTATAGGGTCGGTTTTTGTTGCTTGTATCTTCAGACAAGGTGGAAAAGAATTCAGATCAGCATTGAGAGCAAGAACCTCGGTTTTATTGGCATTTATTTTATACCCACCTATTTGTTCAAACTCCGAAAATTCCCTCAAAACTATTTCGAGGTTCTCTCTATCAGGGGTCAGGTACAAAATAATGTCATCTGCAAAGAGTTTTAGCTTAGCCATGCCAGGGATCGGTGGTTGGATAGCAGCATTGTTTCGTATCTTAAAAACCAAAGGCTCTATAAAAAAGGTAAAAAGTAATAGCGAAAGCGGGCAGCCCTGCCTGGTTCCGCGGTTTATTTTTATGGTTCCTGCACGATTTGAGTTTATTATAACCTGGGCTGTGGCTCCCTGGTAAATATTCCGTAGCATATTAACCACCTGTGCCGGAAACCCAAACCGACCCAAAATGACAAATAGGGTTCTCCAGTTCACAAGGTCAAAGGCTTTCTCCGCATCAACCATTAAAATACTTGCCGGAATGAGGTTTGTATTAAAATAATCCAGTGCGTGTATTAAAAATTGGGTGTTAGCCGCCATTGATCTACCTGCTATAAAGCCGGTTTGATCTCTATGGATTATCTCTTGGGCGGCAAGTAAAAACCGTTCTGCCCATACCTTCATCAAAATTTTATAGTCGGAATTCAAAAGGCTAATGGGCCTATATGAATTCACATCTTCTGGGTTTTTATCTTTTTTAACAAAAGAAACTATTATTGCTTCTTTAAAAGCTGCTGAAACAGCACCCCGTTTTTGACAAAATTAAATAAATTTCTCAAGGGGGTAGTGAGTTCCTTTAAAAAACTTTATAGAACTCGATAGGGAAGCCGTCCTGCCCACAAGCTTTTGCCCCGGCTGTTGATTTAATAGCAACTGAGATTTCGGTTGCTTCCACTTCCATTCCCAATTCGCCAATCCGATTATCTGAAAGTTTGGGAACATTCATATTTAAAAAATATTCCTGGATTAGCTCCTCCTCCACTAAATACCTGGCGTGGGGCGGAGATAGTGCCCATACTTAAAAAAGGTTGCCCCCTCTCACCCACCAACTACAGGCCGATTAGTTTAATTGATATCACCCAAAAACTTTTCGGCCGGGTGCTTTTGGACCGTCTCCAGGGTTGGATGGAGGAAGAACAAATACTAAGTCCCTACCAGGCTGGCTTCAGATCAAATATGTCAACCGTAGACCAGATATTCAGATTACAACTACTTTTCTGGAAAACGGTGACTATAGAGGGTGGCAGCCTCTATCTCATATTTGTTGATCTGAAGTCGGCCTTCGATCTGGTTCCCCGTGAGAAGCTCTGGAAAGTGCTGAGTGATCTTGGGATTCCTCCCTATCTTCTCAAGGTCATAGAGAGGCTCCACCTGGGAAATTTTGCGCAGGTACGTTGTGGAAAATACGGGGAACTTACTTCTCGTTTCCCTGTCCAGAAGGGGGTACGACAGGGATGCGTTTTGGCCCCTACCTTATTTTGTCTTTTCATTAATGGTCTGGTTGATTACCTTACAAACATCAGGGACATCGATGCTCCCAAGTTAGCATCAGGGAGGGTGCCTGCGCTGATGTTTGCCGATGACACCTTGCTACTTTCAAAAACATCAATGGGCATCCAGCGCACGCTCGATGGCTTTGCTAATTTTTGTAAGATGTGAGGGCTGGAGATCAATTTAAATAAAACCAAATATATGGTCTTCAACCCTCCCAGTTCGTCCAGGCCAAACCCTTCGCTAAGTGGCACTCTTCTAGAAAGAGTAAAGACATTTGACTATCTGGGAGTCACCCTGTCAGAACATTTTGAATGGGGGCCCCAGTTGGCCAAAGCAAGACTGCGGTTAAGCCAGATAGTGGGTGGTATAATGAGGATGTACAGAAGTTCAGTTTGTAAACCAGTAGCCCCTGTGGTGGAAATTTACAAAGCTCAAGCAAGGGGCGCCTCGCTATATGGGGTGGAGCTCTGGGGGCACTGTTCCATCGCTAATTTAGCGAAGGTTGAGAACAACTTTGTGCGGCAGCTTGTGGGTCTACCCCGTAGTACTCCTCTCATTCCCCTCCGCATGGACATGGATATCAGGCCCCTTGAGCAAGAGATTGCCCTGAGACCACTGACATTTTAGAGGAGGCTTTGGGTGACCCCAGAGTTGTTTGTCTATAGGGCCGAACTAAAGAAGCTTCTGACCTTAAGTACTATTAAGAAGCTCCCGTGGTTCCGTCACATAAGGGACCTAGCCACCAAGCTGGGTAAACCGGGCCTCTGGAGAACTCCCGAAGCATCATGTGCCATGACATCAAGGCTTGAATTAGTCAAAGGTTTTAGACAAACCAATCTAATGTCCCTAGAAGAAAGTGTCTCGCGTGGTCGCTTAACAACAGAATTTTTGCTTGTTAAAAATACATACAGTAAGGAACAGTTTCTGGACTTCATTCAACCCCCATTGGCCAGGAAACTTTATGTGCAATTTAGACTAGGGACCCTCCCCCTACTAGCAACTACTAGCAAATGGGTCAAAGAACAAAAGGGGGATTGCCCTGCATGTAATTATAAGGTGGAGTCCGAAATACACGTTCTGTTCCTCTGTCCAGCCTACCGGTTGCCGCGCAAGCACTGGTTAATACAACTCTGCAAGAACCTAGGCTTTGTGCGCTGCACAGAGGCCTACAGAGTTTTAAAGTATGATACTCATCCACCAATAGTCTTTGCTGTATCCCGATTTTTAAATAGTATGTGGCACATTCGACGAGCTATTTTTAAGCAGAACCAAGGGGCTGTAGAAATGCACTGACGATAGATAAGGTTAATTAATTATATGTATGCTCTGGGTAAAGTGCCGTAGTCCTATATTTCTAGTTGTGTATAAATCCTTGAGTGCTGTTTTTATTCAGTTTATCCCATCTATCTTTTATCTTTTTAATCGGTAGATGTATGTATTATGAGCTTTTTTACTTTTTATGAGATTTTTAATCTGTGTATGCCCATTGGATGACTTGTTTAAAATATGAATTTGAGTAATTTATAATTTTTTAACTATAAAATGTACTATATTTGTTTTATTGTGAATTGTACTTTGATGTCCCTAGTGGCCGATATAAAGTCATTTGGATGGTTGGATTAAAATACTTGCCGGAATGAGGTTTGTATTAAAATAATCCAGTGCGTGTATTAAAAATTGGGTGTTAGCCGCCATTGATCTACCTGCTATAAAGCCGGTTTGATCTCTATGTATTATCTCTTGGGCGGCAAGTAAAAACCGTTCTGCCCATACCTTCATCAAAATTTTATAGTCGGAATTCAAAAGGCTAATGGGCCTAAATGAATTCACATCTTCTGGATTTTTATCTTTTTTAACAAAAGAAACTATTATTGCTTCTTTAAAAGCTGCTGAAACATCACCCCCGTTTTTGACAAAATTAAATAAATTTCTCAAGGGGGTAGTGAGTTCCTTTAAAAAAACTTTATAGAACTCGATAGGGAAGCCGTCCTGCCCACAAGCTTTTGCCCCGGCTGTTGATTTAATAGCAACTGAGATTTCGGTTGCTTCCACTTCCATTCCCAATTCGCCAAGCCGATTATCTGAAAGTTTGGGAACATTCATATTTAAAAAATATTCCTGGATTAGCTCCTCCTCCACTAAATATTGAGTAGAATACAACTGACGAAAGTGGTCAACGAAAGTCTGTGAAATATCACTACCATTCACTACTTCTTGACCGGTCCGAGAGTCTAGAATTTTTGATATTATAGCTGATTCTTGTTTTTTCCTAGTAGAATTTGCCAAGAATTTGCCGATTAACTGGCCTTCTTCATAGACCCTCTGTTGGAATATTTGTGAGTTGCAAACTTCTTCTAAAGTAAAAAAATCCCTCAGCGCTGATCTTGCCTGCTCATATTGGTTTGGGAGAAGCTGGAGTTGGAGAGCATATTCCCGATCCACTTCAGTTTGCAATTGAGCTATCTTAGTCCTCTGGGTGTTGGACTGAGCAGCCGTAAAGGCTATTATCTGTCCACGGGCTGCTGCCTTAAACCCCTCCCACACTGAAAAGGGGGCTGCCGTATTCTCATTAATCTGAAAATATTCCAGAATCCACTCTCTAAACCTCTGAACCCAATCCTCATTTTGCAAAAGGAGACGATCCAGCTGCCACCTGGGACGTTCCCTACTTCCTCCCCCAAGCACCATTTCTATCCCAACATAAGCATGGTCTGAAAAAGGATTACAGCCTATGCCAGCATCTTGAATCTGGAGGTAAGAAAAAAATCTATTCGAGATGCCGTCCGAAAACGGTGCGAATAGCAGGTGTAGAATTCCTTATCTAGATTGATTTCCCGCCATGCATCCACCAATTGATATTCTTGTATAATGGCTCCCACTATTTTTTTTGTATTTGGTTTTAGTTGTTTTTTGTTTTTATTCGAGGTGTCTTTCCTTACATCCTGTATGAAGTTGAAGTCCCCACCAAATATCACCTGCCCGGGAGATCCTTTCAATAAATCATTAATTTGAACCAGGGGTACAGTATCATCTGAGACCGGGCCATAGTAGTTTATAAAATGTAATGTTTTTCCCTGTAACCTAGCTCCTACCCATAACCACCTCCCATGTGTATCCCGATGCACTTGCAGAAATTCCCAGGGTAGTTTACTCGAAAAGTAAATAGCTACTCCTCTAACCGCAAGACCTGAAGATGCAAAAAAAACTTTAGAAAAAACCTTGGGTATAAAAAGTTTGGGAGAATTAGATTTCAAATGTGTCTCCTGCAGAAACAGAACTTGGGGATTTAGTGAAGATAACCATCTGATAAGAGCGCCATATTTCTTTTTGTTTAGTATACCATTGGCATTGAATGATAGGATCTTACATTTACTGGTTTCCATAATTAAGTCTTCCTTATGTATTTTCTAAACCTTCTGAACCTTCTGCTCGTGCTCTTTTTTCTGCTGTGAAACCCACCCTTCCCCACCCCACTCAACCCACCCACCAGGGAGGTGCCCCACCACGCTACCCACCTCTCACTCCCCCCTACTACTTTGGAGGGTGCAGTGGAACTGCACCCAACGTGACCCACCGCCCCCTGACAATGGATTACTATAAAATAGCCTGGGCGAATAGTATTGCACACATTAACTCACTTAGATCCGGAGTTTTACTTTAAGTAATTCCCCTGCCTCATTATACCTTTAAAAGGTATAAAAGGAGGAGCAAAGATAACCAGCCCAACAATCAACAAATATATCCACAGGTAGAAGAGAGCCCTCCAAAACCCCTTAATTCGTTAATTCATTATGGAGCTGACATTTGCTTAAGAAAATCCTGAGCCTCTTCTAAGTTGGAAAACATATGGAATTTCCCCTTGACTAAAACCCGAAGTTTTGACTGTTGCGCAATAGACGCCTGTGCGCCTTGAGCTTTAAACAAAAAGAGCAACTTAACAAATTATTTTCGTCTCCGGGCCGCAGCCGCAGACATATCAGAAAAAATTCTACAATTAGAGGTTTCGTTCACAGAAAATTGCCTTTGTTGTATGGCTTTAGTCAGGATCTTCTCTTTTATCCGATAGTCTGCAAAATTGACTAGGATGGTGCGAGGGCCACTCATATTTGGCAAGGGATGAAATGGAACTCTGTGGGCCCTGGTAATTGTAAGATCTCCACCAAACTCGGGGAGAACCTTTTCCTTGATAAAGGATTCCACCCATTGCGGTGTCTGGGAACCTTCCATTCTCTCGGGCACTCCCACTATACGCAAGTTGGAGCGACGAGAGTGATTTTCCAGCTCCTCGAGCTTGCTTTCTAACATGCTCCTTTCCCTTGCAATTTCGCGTACTTTGATAGTCAATCCGGTCATCTGGTCCTCAAGCTGGTAGTTCCTGGATTCCACTGCCTGAATCTTAACTGGGAGACAGGCCACCGCATCTTCGATCTTTCCAAGGCGGAGATGAAGGGAAGCAATTTCATTCTCCTGCGACCTTTTCATTTCACATATTTCATCAAGGATGATATTAAGCAAAGTTTTTATATCTAATTGTTTAGTGGAGATTGACTCTGCATGAACATTTGTTAAACTTTCAGCTGCGTCTAGAGCTGGATCAAAAGCTGGAAGTTGTACCATGGCTGATATTTCTTGATTCTTCTGGCTATGGATCAACTGTAGTATTTCGGAAGATTTTTGCTTCTGAACGGGAGACACTTGCCGATTATGAAGATCCAATTGACCCAATTGATCCTGTTCCGGAAACCCAGGGGAAAGCACCGGGCTGCTGCCAGTTTGTGTCTGATTCAGGGCTGGCTGAGAGCATGGCTGGACTCGAACCTTTACAGCAGGCAAAGGAGGAGAATTCAAAGCATGCAACTCATTCATCGAGGCAGACAAAGCAGGAGGATTTTGAATGAGAAGAGGCGCAGGAGAGGTGAGAGAGGTGGCGGGCGAAGAAGATGAGCTGAGATCTAAAGGGGACTGACATAAGCTAGCAAGATCCCCAGCCACCATCTGAGGAGGAGCTAGCTGGGGTAGCTTTTTCGAAAAGAGGGGAAACTCCTTAACACCCTTTCCGTCCTCTTTACTACGTTCATTAGTGCCGGAAGTGTCCACTTTTAACTTACCCCCTTCACCAATTGCTTGAGTTTCTATTATAGGTATCGTAGGGGAAGTTCTAGGTCCCTGGCTCAGTTCCGTGGTCTCTACTGCCGATTCATCTTCAGAACTTTCAAAACTGGAATTCTGAACGAGGCGGCTCCCCACAAGTCCTGATCTTCCAGCTCCCGCAGACAACGCCTTAGCATGTGCCTGCGCCAAGCGAGTCTTTGCCTTTAAACCAGTTGCTGCGTCCACCTTGCTGACTGGGTTGCTTTGCTTGTTATGTCTCCCCATTTCAGCCCTTCTCAATGAGCCTGCTCGGGAGAGAGCGTAGTAAACGTAGTGGAAAAGATGCTGTGCCCCTAGTTGGCCAGAGTTTTCCCCTTTCGTTTTCCTCCCCTTATTTACGTCGCTTGACCACTGCTGTGCAGTCCTTTTATCAAAGTACTCTCCACACAAATCGCCTCAGCTCCAGCTCGCCACTCCCAACCGCCTCACCTCTCTTTCCTTCTTGTACTGCCCGTCGTCCTCCTCTTCCAGAGCCGATTCAAGCACGTAGAACGATCAACGTCCGAAACCACCGTTAAGCATAGCTTCCGCTGGTCGCTACTCCCGCCGTTGTCCCTACCATTTATTCAGAGAATCCAAGATCGAAAATCCCGTCTGGCAGAGCCCTTCTGCCTCTGCCTTTCCTCTCCAAGCTGTGCTTAAATTTTCCCTCAAGGGCTCCCACGGACTCGCCAAGACGCGAAGGCAAAGGCCGCCGAACTATGCCGCCATTGCCGTCAGGGGGCCGTGGTCACGAACAGCTACTCGGAGGCGTGGTACTCCGTCATAGCCGATAGGCGATGAGTCAGAGAGTTGAGGTAGAAGATATATTGAGAGAAGTATAGGGTGAAAATAGGGTAGTGCATTGGATATGCTGAATTAGAAGAAAGTAATAAATATATAGATCCATAAGTACATGGAAAGTTTATAGATGCATAAAGGAAGTAAGTATATGTAGATTAAAGATATTGATAGAGGTATAGGGTGAGAAATAGAGTAGTGCATATAATAATAAATTTTTTTGAGGAAAGTAATAAATATATAGATCTAAGTACATGGAAGGTACATAGATGCATAAAGGAAGTAAGTATAAGTAGATTAAAGATGCATTCGATAAACTCTGGTTTTGAAGTGTTGTACTTAAAAATGTATTTTTATTTTTTTATTATTTTTATTTTTTTAAACATAATTATTCTACATGTTAATACAAAGCAATACACATACATAGGTACATATCTATAGTACAAATAAATGCTTATATACATAGGGATATGCTGTATATTTCTGTTTGCGTATGGTGCTTATGTGGGGAAGAGCCAATTCTTGAGTAGTTTTCTGAAGATAAGGTGGTTGTCGGTGGATCTTATGTTGGGGGGTAAAGAGTTCCATATTTTGGCTGCTTGAACAGAGAAGGATATGCCACCCATGGTTTGTTTTCTTGTATCTTGGGATTTTGAGGCGAGGTGCCGCTCTAGAGCGGAGGTTCCTATGATGAATGTGTTTGGTGATTTTATTCCTGATGAAGAGTGGTCCCATCCATGTACGGCTTTGTGGGTGATACAAAGCAGCTTGAACGTGGATCTTCTGGCAACCAGTAACCAATGCAGGGCTTTCAAGGCAGGGGAGATGTGGTCTCGCGGTATGATATGCAAGAGTAGTCTGGCAGCTGAGTTCTGAATCCGTTGTAGTCTTTTCATAGTTGTTAAAGGTGATCCGTGGTAGAGGCTATTGGCTTAATCGAGTTTGGACAGAACAAGGGAGATGGTAGCTTGGACCTTGTGTGGGAATCACAAATGGGGGAAGATTCGTCGCAGAGTTTTTATAGTAACAAAGCTTGATCTTGCTAGTTTGTCCACTTGGGCATTCATCGATAGCTTGGAGTCCATGGTCATTCCGAGGTTTCTTACTTCCTTCGATACTTTAGGCGGTGATCCCAGTTCATCAGGCCAGGCGGCAAGCAGGTCATAATGTTTCCAATCGCCACACGTGAGTATTTCCGTTTTGGAAGCATTTAAGTTGAGATGGCTCCAAGTCATCCATTGATCCACGGTTCTGAGACAACTGAAAATTGGCGAGTTTCTAATGTCTTTGGGTCATTCCAGTTGAAGGAGTATTTGCGTGTCATCTGCATAGTTATAGCACGTGAGTTGAAATTGATTGATCAGTACCGGTAATGACTTCATGTAGATGTTAAAAAGCATGGGCGAGATGATAGAGCCTTGAGGGACCCCAGCTTTTGTGGAGTACGGTTTGGACGAGAAAGGTGGGGTATGGATGACATTAGTTCTGTTTTGAAGGTAGGACGTGATCCAGTCTAAAGCAGTCCCCTCAATGCCGGCTTCATAGAGTCTTTGTATTAGAGTGTCATGGTCAACCGTGTCAAAGGCAGCCAAGAGGTCCAAGAGGAGTAGCGCAGCAACCCTGTTGCGGTCAACTGTGTTCTTGAGGTCATCCCAGATGGCAAGGAGCGCAGATTCTGTGCCTCTTCCCGGACGAAATCCTGTTTGGAAGTCTGAAAGTATGGCATTCTCTTCAATTAATTGTGACATCTGGGCAAACGCTGCTCTTTCTATCAGTTTGCCCAGGAAAGGTCCATTAGTAATGGGTCTGTAGTTGTCAGGGTTCAGCGGGTCCAAGTTTGTCTTCTTCAGTAAAGGGCGTATGTATGACTTTTTGAGTTATTTTGGAAATATTCCGGTAGTTAAGGAATTGTTGATGATTTTTCTCACTGGAGTGGCAGAATAGGTTGTTAGAAGAATACTCTTGAAGGTTTGTGGTGGACATGGGTCAGAAGAGCTGCCGGCAGGCCTACTTGCTTTGACCAGGTCCATAAATTCATCGTGTGAAATGTGTTGGAAGGAACAGAGAGGTTGAGTTAGACTATTCTTGGATTGTTGTTTTGTAAAAGGGTTAGTGCTTGTGCTTTGTCTCTGTTTTAAGTACGAGTCCAATGTATCTGCTTTGTCCGTGTAATGATTTGCCAGTTTGTCAGTGAAGTCTTGACTAACAGGATGAGTTCCTTCTAGGCAATTTGGTTTACGAAATTCATTGAGTATTTTATAGAATTCTTTATTTGCACATTTAGCATTTTGAATTCTGTCTGAATAGTAATTTTTCTTTGCTTTTTTGATAGCTGCCTTGTATAATCTGTTAATTTTCTGTAGGTGAAGTTTGTCTTGTTTGTTTTTTGTTTTGAGCCAGGCACGTTGCAGCTTTCTAATTTGTAGTTTTATGTCTTTTATCTCTGTATTTCTCCAAGGTGCTTGTTTTCTTTTGTTCTGTTGTGTGGTTTTGAGAGGTATCAGGATATCAAAAGCTTCCTGTAGCCACTCATATAGTTTTTTAACATAATTTATTGTTTCCAGATCTGTACTGGATGTTAGCTGTGTTTCTAAGTGTTCCAAATTGAGTTTGTTCCACGGTCGATAGGTGGATGCACGTAAGGTGGTTTTAGGTGAGTCGCTTAGTGTTGTTTTATGCTTGAAAGCAAGCAAATGGTGGTCTGACCATGTGACCGGAGTTATAGTTTGAAAGGTAACTAGTTCGGTATTAGCAAAAATGACATCTATGATATGTCCAGCGATGTGTGTGGGTTTGTGGACAATCTGATGCAGGTTCAGTGCGTCTAGGCCAGTGATTATTGTTTTTGGATAGGTCATATTGGGTTTGTCAAACCAAATGTTGAGGTCACCCAGAACGCATAAGTTGGAGTGTATTGTTATCAGGTTTGAAACTGTGTCTAGAAGTGTGTCTGGGAGTGTCGCCTTGCCAGGTGGAGGTCTGTAAAGGAGCAGGAAGTTACAGGAGGAAGACTGTGTAGGACTGCATCTTGTTAGAAGAGCCTCACAATTCTTTATGGAGATGTTGTCAACTTTAGTGATATGTAATGTTTGCTTGAACACAACAGCTAGACCACCTCTTTTTTTGCCTATACGATTTTGGGTGATCGTTTGATAGCCTAGAGAAATGGCTTCATGCAGGACTGGAGCCATATCATCTCCCAACCATGATTCAGTTATGAATAGTATGTCTGGTTTTGCATCGGTGAGAAGGTCGTAGATGTGATGTTTGTTTTTAGAGAGCGATCGGGCATTTATTAGTAGACAGTTTAGAGAATGTGTTTTGCTGACAGTGAGACTTTGTTTTGTAGAAGAGTGATCAGTATTGTATGGGTTAGTAGCAGGTGTGTTTTTAGTGCTGGTATTAGCTGTGTGAGGATAGCAATCGTGTAGCTGTTCTGTAATGTGTTCCTCGTCCAGCAGGCTAAGAAGGCATTTTGATGGGTCTGCGTGCGTAGGTGGGGGGGGACGGTGTTTGAGAGTGAGTTGGTGTGCTGTGTTGTTTTTGTGGTGTAACCTTGTTGTGCAGTAGACATGGAGAAGCAAAGTTGTGATGTGTGGCACGTTGTTTATATTGTTTGCGTATGTTTAGGGCGGAAGGTGTATGAGTCAGTGGTGGTGACCACACCCTGTAATTATTGCACCCGTGGCTATCAGTATATATTGGGTTCAGCAACTTTATGATCCCAGTCTGGTTGAGTGATAATCTGGGATTTTATGATGAGCTCAAGCTGCGTCTCCTTTTGCAGGGGACTATCATGTCTACATGAAGCTGTGCTTAATTTGTGAAAAAATAAGAGCTGGGGCCTTTGTCAGGAGGCCACTGCAGTTTACACTACCCATTTCTTCTGTCAGCACTGCCAATGACAGTACCAATACAGCTACTAGCCATTACACTCACACAAGTGTGACATTTCAGACTATTCCGGCCCCCCAAAATTATAAGAATGGCTTGGAGGCAGGTATTTGTCATTTTTAAGGTATAGTGGATTGACAAACAACTGTTGTTTTGCTTGTCTTTAATCTCAATAAACAGTGCCACCATGTGGCAGACCATCATGAGCACTGGTGTTGACAATTAAGTGCTGGTGCCGAACACTGGAAACCACCGGCTCAAATTAAGTAATGACAAGGAGGCTGGTGTATGTTTCGACTGAGGCCTAAAAGCAATACACAACAGATTTAGAGGTGAGTGTGGCAACAAATTAACAGGGCAAGTCGACCCAGAGCTGAGCCAAGGGTCTGGCTTGTCTCTTAGAGCCTGTGCATGAGCCCTGAAAATGTTTGCCATGTAAAATCATACAACAAACATCCTGTAAAATAAAGTCTCTTCAAAATTCAAAAAAGTGTATTTCTTTAACACGTGGGAGCTTTGACATTAATCTGGCACGTTATGGCACTGCACCGAGAAGTACATATTAAAAGTTGTAGTTTTTAAACATAAACTTTACACTATTCATTCCTCCACCCTCACTCTGGTGACAGTGCCATTAGTGAACTAAGAGGCAAGACAGTTGTCATGTGAACCCTTTATGTGGCCTAGAATGAGCAACATTAGAGTCTATTACATCAAACACAATAGGGTTTGCTCAACTCACGTATTTGAAGGTGCTTTCATATATGATATTGAAGAAAAGGAGGATCAGTAAAATAAAATATGTGCCTAAGATTACACAGTTTGGTGAAGAGGGAAGCTGTGATTAAAACAGATTTTCCGGTTTCACGTTGTACAAATCAGCCACTAAATGGGTATGCATTTGTCTCACCCTTTTATCTCAAATGTTAATACTTTGTTTTTACCTCTTTGTGCATGAAGATAGAGTGAGGGTGGCAGACAGAAATCATATTGAATCTCAGCTCGTTATGGGCTTGAGGATCCAACGGAACCTGGAACTGAGGCAGAGCCAGGCTGCAGACTCGAGCCTGGCTTGATCTTTCACGGGGTCACCCACCTCTAAGCAGATTACATCACATTCCTGAACCCCACCATAATCCTCCTCTGTTCCTTCGGCTCCTGAATAAGCCATGACAAATTCTCATCTCCCCCATTTGAACAGCCTTGTCAACGCCTACAAAAACATTGCTGGCTGTATTGAAAAAAACAATTTTGTTTTCAGCTTTGACACACTTACCAAATAGTAGAATTTGACATTGGCTGACCTCCAGGGCAATGAGTCCCCAGTCCCTCGTTGTACACACAGTGGCTGCACATTGTGCTCTGGGAATCATGCAACATGCTTGTTCTCACTGGTAAATATTTCAAAACCAGTCTTGTGCTGTATTTTGTTTTGTGCAATTCTGAGCTAAAAACAAAAGGCCAACGGGAAGTGACAGGCGGAAATAATGGGCTGGCTTGCCATCTTTCTAGCTTCCAGGTTTTAACAGACTGCAGGTGTCCTAGAATTCGATCAACAAGCAGAATGTTTAAATTGCCACTGTCTTTCAGTATTTAAACTCAATCTCTCACACCATCACTATTTTCTCTTGATTTTTTATTCTCTTACTTCTGGTCTCCTTATTAAAATGATTGAAGAATGAAGCTTAATACAACTGTATAACATTTGCAGGAGTAATTAGTCTGCAGGTATTGTTTTCATGGGAACAGGCTGGGAGAGTATTACGTAGGCAACAACGTCGCTGTGACAATAGGGAACCTCCATGTCACATGCTTTGGCCGGTGGAAGACTTGCAACAGCAGGTATGGTGGCCACAGTAATCTAGAGATAGTTGCCTGCATGAGTTCCATTAGCACTTGAACTCAGGTCAGAATTAGAGGTGTACACACTTTTAAAGTGAGTATATTCTTACAAATGCCTATCCATCCACATAGATGCCTCTCACTGATGTTGTTTGGCAATGGTAACTCTCAAGCAATTTGCCAACAAGTATATACTTTTCTTATCTTTATATGGAGCAATATCAAAGTATTGCAGCAGTAATTCAGTAGCATTAAGTTTACCAGCTCATACCCTTCTACCAAAGTTGCTGTGCTGTGCAGAGAGATCAGCGCATTGGCAAACTTACTAAATATGGCGTGACGTGCTCTCTTTCACTGTGCTGGTACACAGACAGGCTGCCAAACGCCACGCACACACATTTGAAGCATAGTGAAAAGGTGTGTGTTTGATGTCTAGCTTAGATTTTGTACTAAAAGGTTACCCTTCCAGTACAAAATCCTAGGCTTAGACAAACTTGAATACATTTAACACATTTAATGTGTCCTACACAGTGCATCACACATGCAATTTTTTGATAAAACCAAATCTGACAATCTTTGTAGAGCTGGCTTTGCATCAGAACCCATGGGTGGTATTCTGGGAACGCCCTAATACCATCCAAGGAATACACACTCAACAGAAAACAGTGCAAACTACTATTTTCACTACTTTAAGGGCAACTTTTTTTGCACTGGAAGGACAATACTTTATCAAGGTTTTGTACCACTTTGTGATACTTTGCGTCAATTCTTGGGAGCAGAGTATGTAGATAAATCAGCCCCAATATGTCAGCCAGCAAAGGAAGAATTTGGAAAAATCCAGGGTCTTTAATTTTAGTAAATTTCCACTTTAAGATTCTTGCTCTAAGGAGCATTGGGAAACTACTCTTTTGAAGGATTAACTTTTTCACTTGTACAGTGTATTTTTTGTAGCTTTCCGTTCGGCCCGATGTGACCTTCACCAAGGCAATTATAAGAGTTGCTGAATCCGGAAAGTGAACACATTGACTAGCCTATCCATAAGCCTTTATGTAATTTGTAGATGTAGTGAGTTGATGCTTCCGGCTATTGAACGCAAATAAGCAAGACCTTGTCAATTGCAGCGGGGGTGGGGGGGATGTCGACTGACGACGGAATAGGATTTATTTATTTAATTTTTCCTATTCCGTCGTCTGTCGACATCCCCCGCCCCGCCCCACTGCGCTTACCTGCACCGGCCGCTGCTGGTCAATTGTCATGCTCGAGAGATACACCTCTGTTAAGTGCCAATCAACAACACCATCACACATACCGAAGATTGCAGCATTGCCCTTAGATGTGAAAGAAATATTAAGAGAACTGATTTTGCATAAAGGTGTCTCAAAAGTATATACATGACAGTGTATGTTTGAGTGTGTGTATGTATGCATGTGCATAAATGCACTTATTATGGACGCCCACATTTTGGATTCAGACCAAAAGCACTCTTTGCATATTTTTTATGTAACTACCTAATAACTGCATTACTACCAATCCGCAGCACTCTGTAATCTCAGCACAGCATAACCATCTCTCATCAAAAAAGTTTCAGCATCACCATCAGCGCCACTCCACCAACCGATGATGCCACTCTTACACATTTGGATTATGACTAAGGCCTCCGAATTATGAGATTCAGCGGTTGCGCTTTTTCTTCATAATTGTAGATTTTCAGCATTTGCCTCATAATCCATCATCTGCTGCATAATTTTAAGATTTAAAAAATATATATATTTCTAGCTCAAATGGATTAACAAGCATTTGCAATGCAATAGGTCTTGTATTTGCGAGAGTTTGGGCTATTGGCATTGTAAATGACAATGCCTTTTATTTTTATGTTTTGAAAACCTGCAAGCAGCGCTTAAACACACACTTTGTACTTATAGTCCTTGCTTACGAGAAGCAAGGCTGGCAGTAAAAGAGGCGCTGTTACTGCCAGTCTTGCTTCTCGTAAACAACGACTATAAGTACAAAGTGCATGTTTACGGACCGTTTGCAGGTTTTCAAAACACATAAATAAAAGACATTGTCATTTACAATACCAATAGCTCACACTCTTGCAAATGTGAGACCTATTGCATTGCAAATGCTTTTGGAGCTCTGAGACTGAGGCTGCAGCAGCCATATGAAGGCAGTGACCGTGACGCGAGGCCTTTGCGTTTCAAAAGCAGGAGAGAGGAGGAGGCAGCTGCAGCCAAAACAGACCTAAATGTACAGCAAATGTGGCAAGATAAGAGCAAGATTTACAGCCCTGTTTACAACAGAGCTCTGTAAACCACAAGCACTGGTCTTGAGTTCTCCAGCTTAAAGAAAGAAATAGTGCTCACAAGCTCTGAGTAACAACACATGTAACAAGAAAGAAATAGTGCTCACAAGCTCTGAGTAACAACACATGTAACAGGGACAGTCCTTGAAAATGGATGGAGCTTCTGAAGCCCATATCTTGAATACAGCATGTCTCGCAGAGACAGCGCAAGCGCTGCCTAGGCGAGACCTTAAAATGTAGCAATATGTGTTGGTGAGCAGTGGAAGGCCTTTCCCAAAGGTTGACTGGTCACCTTTCAATTGCTCATTGCTGTATTTGGGTGTTAAATTGATATGAATGAGGTAAAACATTTGCCTAGCGAGTGTTAACAGGTGTAAAAATGACAATATAGCGAAGTAATCCTATAACTTAATGTGCCGCATTCTGCTGCATATTTTTCTTTTTCTTGCATCCACCTATCGACCGTGGAACAAACTCAATTTGGAACGCTTAGAAACACAGCTAACATCCAGTACAGATCTGGAAACAATAAATTCTGTTAAAAAACTATAGGAGTGGCTACAGGAAGCTTTTGATATCCTTGCCTTATAATTTAGTCAACCCTGATGCATAATTTGGTCCTTCCTTGTTGCATAAGTTCAATGGCCCTGATAAATGATGACACTCTAACACTGCAATACTACCACTGGCACTGTATTACTACCAGGACCACGGTTCTACCACAAACACCACACCACCACCTCCAATACCTCACCACCACTTACCACACTCAAGCAGCACAATAATATTACCAGACGATCACATCATAGCACTATGGTAGAGCCTGCAGCTTTGCACTACCATCCCCAGTTGTGTACCACTTGCTCATAATTTTGCTTTCCTGTACACAACCTCACACTAACAACTCAGACCACAGGACTACAATCATAACTGTGCACAACCACTTCCACCACAGTACAAGCAAACAATCACTGCACTGTTCCCCACACCATCTTACAGCCACGATACAGCACCATACTGATTAAACCAACTCAAGCCTCTATCATCCTAATGCTACTGTACTAACATTACCAGACCAGCGCAACTACCATAGCACTGTTTTTACACTCACAGTGCCAAACTACCAGACCACAGCATCAAACAACCCACACACCATCATTGCGTTGCACCTCACAGCACCATACTACTGCCCCTGACCACTGTCTCACCATACCTGCACAACCACCCACATTTCACTGCCACTTTGCAGCACCACACTACAACTTCCTATCACTGCAGTTCCATCCTCCCATCAACACTGTACTACCACTGCAGAGAACTGCATTTCTGCTTCCTCCATTTCATTACCACATGCAAATCCACACTATGACTAGCACAGAACTACCTATCCCAGCACATGACTACATGACTGCTACACCAGTACCACAGTTCCACCCCTGAACCACATTCGTAGTGCACTCTACTAGCACATGTACCACACCATAATCCCTTATCAATCACCATACTGCTAACTTGGACACTGAAGTATCACACCAGACCAACAGTCTAATACCACACTACCAATCATTACCATCACATTACCAATCCACACTGATGCACTGACACCCTATACCACTTCATTCACCCCACATCATAAGACTACCACCTTCTAGTAACATACAACTTTCCCATTCATTACACTGCCAACCTACCACTTCCATGCTCATCACCACACTACCAATCACCTCACCACAATACTGCCTCACAACATCAGAGCCACCAACCACCACTGTGTTACCATTCAAACCCACAAAATTATCACCAGCACACACTACCATGAAACAACACTGCACTACTACTGTTCATAACTCAAATATCATTACCCAGCACTCAACTACCAACCCTCAGAATCTTTATCAGTTCTCAGTGACACACTGCCATACCACTCTATGATTCATTTTATTTCGCTGCCTCTCCTGCACAATACAAATAACCACAAAATTGCTCTACCCACTCTATTACTACTCTCCCATTCATGCAACTGCATTATGGACCTCACCACTGTACGTTCACCAACGTCATACTTAGCAGTACATAGCACAACACTAAAAACTACTGCTAAAAACTACCACCACTACATTAAACAACTACATTATCATGCCAACATTTCACAGCCACTCAAAACCACATAATTAAAATCCATTTCCACTGTTCTGGCTCATACTCTATGGCAATGCCACTTTACTTCACCACATTACTTCACCACATTGTCTCTAATAAACCCCAAATGAGCACCGTCCAACTTTGCACTACCACTATCATCACTGCACTATCACACCAGTGATACACCACAACCCACAATGTCTATTTTCATACTGCTACCCTTACATTGCAACTCGTTCCACAATGGTACACTCTCCTACCACATTTCTGTTCCGACTACTAAATAATCACCACCCAACCCCTACCTGTTTACAGTTCTGCACCACCAACTTCAATACCACCCTACCAGCTGCACACTATTAACCTTCAACCATTACACTATTTCCCATCACCACTGCAGTCACACCTGACACCACTATATTATCACACTTACGCATTGCACCACCACCCCTAGAACTGCATTGTCACCCACCAGCACTGCATTTGCACTCATATCACTCTCCTTTTCCTATAGCACCACTCTGTCATTCCACTAGCACACCTCTACTATTCTGCACCACACTTCAGTCACCTAACACCCTACTGCAATTAAAAAGCATGTTTTATCTGCCCCATTTATCAGACTATCATTTTCCAGCACTGCACTGCCTATACCCAGCATCAGTCTAACATTGCCAAGCACCACAATGCCACTCCCCAGCACCACACTGCCAGCCCTCAGCATCACACTGCCAGCCATATGTACCACTATGCCCAGCACTAATGCTTATCATTACTTCAACTACCATTCATTCGATATACCATTATTTTAATCCACTACTTCAATCTCCTTCCAATTATATTACATTTCAGATTATTGGAATCCATTACTTTTAAAGTGCGATGAAGTGAATAATGTCATACTACATCTCAAAATCCCAGCTGACATCATCAAAGAAAGAAACCTTAATCCTAATAAATATTAAATACTCAACAACATTTATATTTTTCAAATTCCATTAATTTAAAGCAAGTTAGATAAAAAAATATAGAACTGAAACCATAACTCTAACTTTAAAATGTTATAAACAATTTTACATTGGCAAATTGAATTAAACTAAATAAAAAATGATGCCATGAACCGTACACATGTTAAATAATTAATTATATTAAAATATGTTAGATTATATTAATCTAATTTAAATGAAACACACAAAGAAACCTTATCACTACATTAATGTCACTATTACTTTGCATTAATATCTGTGATTAGATTAATGTAGCATTATTTTAGAAATGTAATTTACATTTGTAGTTAAAATGGTGTGCTGACTGTATGCTAAAACCACTAGCCAAATGAAATATTTAATTATTCACCGTATAAATGGACATTTTACATTAATTAATGGATATAAAGCAATGAAAGTGCTTTAACAATGGTAGCACAGCACTACCACCATTCACCATCTCACTACAACATAACCACTTTAATGATACTCACAATCACAGGGTTGAAAGGACACATGTGTCTTCCACCCTAAATCTCATTAAAAGAGATATCTGTTGGTTACCATTAACCACTACTTTTCAAGAAAATGTATTTGTATTGAACCCATCTTGTTCTCAAGATGACATTTTTGATCCTCCATGAAATACTTCAAACATACTGTCTTCATTTCCTTAGTAGCATTCAGTATATTTCTATTATTATCAATTCAGGTTTTCACTATATATATGTGTATATTCAATGGAAAAAAAAACTAAGGTTAAATCTTAGTTATAGTTAGGAAAACTTATTTTCCCCTACAAACCAAGGTTAAACTACACAATTTTTACAAATTCTAAAGTTATAGTTATAACTTTCATTTACAATTTATCCACCACCTTCAAATTATTTTAAGTAGCGGATCTTGTTACACACTTTTTTCAGCTCGCTAACAAGGCAACACTAACTATAACTCGCCACTCTACAATGCACTTGGTGATGTGACAAATAATGTCATTTGAGAAGTTATAAGTGTTATTATGAATGTTATGATTTCACGTGCTATAAGTGAGTAGTATAGAAGGCTATAAACAGCATATGAAAAAGGCATGAGTTATAGTTAATGTAGTGTGGGGAGTGAGGTGACAAGACTGTATTCAGAGGTACGTGACATAGTAATTTGCAAGTGGTGCATAAACTATAAATTGAAGTTGTAAATATAACTTTACAATTTTTAATGTTTGTGTATTTTAAGTTGGGTTTGTATAGAAAGAATACATAAGGCAACTCTAACTATAAATCATCCTTAACCTTTGTCTTTTTCATTGTATGTTAATGGTTTTTATTTTTTAATACAAATGTGTTTCAAATCGCAGTGTGGAGTGTCATTGATTGGAGTGTCATAAAGTGGAGTGTGGTACAGTACAGTGAAGGAGAGTGTTGTAGAGTCTAGTGTAGTAGAGTGCAGTATTCTAGTATGGAATAAAGTTGAGTCGAATAGAGTGGAGTGATGTAGCATACAGTGGAGTAAAGTGTTATACAGTGGAGTGGCGTGGTGTGTTTTTTTGTGGAGTGGAGTATCACAGAGGGGAGTGGCATGTTGTACAGTGTAGTGGCAAGTCGAACAATAGAGCTGAGTATTGTATAGTAGAATGTCTTCAACTGGAGAGTCATGGAATGGAGTGTGGTGGAGTGGAGTGTCATCAAGTAGAGTGTCGTAGAGTGGCATAGGGTATAACAGAGTGCTGTGGAGTGTAGTGGCATAGAGTGGAGTTCAGTGAAGTAGAGTGTCAAAAAGTCCAGTGTTGTCGAGTGTAGTGTTGTGCAGTAGAGTGGCGGAGAGTCTCGTACAGTGCAGTGTAGTACAGTGCAGTATCATTATTTGTGAGAACACAGTACATTGTAGAGTGGTGAGTTATAGTTAGTGTTGTCTGGTAATCGAACTGAAAAGAGTGTGCAACAAGGCCCGCTGCTTATAATAATTTGAAGGTGGTAGATAAATTGTAAATGAAAGTTATACCTAAAACTTTAGAAGTTTTTAAGTTTCTGTAGTTTTAAACTTGGTTTGTATAGGGAAAATACATTTTCCTAACTATAACTAAGCTTTAAATTTAGTTTTTTTCATTGGATTTCAATATTTTTTTTAAATTTCTAATAAAAATGTGTTTCAAATCGTAGTCTAGTGTCGCAAGTGGAGAGTTATGTGGAGTGCTGTACAATACAGTGGAGGAGAGTGTTGTAAAGTCTATTGTCATAGACTGGAGTGTTGTAGATTGGAATCAAGTGGAGTAGAGTGTAGTAGCATATCGTACAGTGTATGAGTGTTATATAGTGTAGTGGCGTGGATTGACGTATTGTAGACAGAAGTTGAGTGGCATGTCATCGAATGTCATACAGTGTAATACAGTGGCGTAGAATGGATGGGCATAGAGTGTCATGGAGTGGCATAGAGTGTAGCACAGTGTTGTAGAGTGGTGTTGTATACAGTGGAGTACAGTGTCGGACAGTGGAGAGGCGTAAAGCGTAGTACAGTACAGTGTCATAGAATGGGATAAAGTGTAGTAGAGCGGAGTATAGTGGAGTGGATTACACTGGAGTGGGGTCGTGTAGAGTGGAGTAAACTGTCATATAGTGGAGTGGTTTGTCATAGACTATAGTTGCGTGGAGTGCTGTAGAGTGAAGTGACGTAGCATACATTCAAGTAAAGTGTCATAAACTGGAGTATCGTGTTGTACAGTAGAGTGTAGTGGGGTGTCGTACAGTATTTGAAAGTGATATAGTCTACAGTGGAGTAGAGTGGTATAAAGTCTAGTTGATATTTGTGGAGTGGAGTGGTGTACAGTACAGTACACTGTTGTAGAATGTAGTACAGTGGACTGACATACAGTGTTATAGAGTACAATGGCATTGAGTGGCGTACAGTGGAGTGGCGTGCATTGGAGTAGCCAAGTAGAGTGGAGTACTGAGTCAGAGTAGAGTGGAGTAAAGTGGGATGCAGTGGTATACACAGAGTTGCATACTGTGTCATATAGTGGACTAGAGTATCATAGACTGGAGTGGAGTAGAAAGTTGTACAGTGGCATAGAGTATAGTGCAGTGCTGTACAGTGGAGTGAAGGGGTACAGACTGGAGTAAAGTGTCAGTGAGTGGCATACAGTGTAGTAGAGTGTTGTAGAGTGAAGGCGCATAGAGCACAGTAGTGTGTGAAACAGTGGAGCTGCGTTGAGTGGATTGTTGTATAGTAGCACAGAGTGAGGTAAAGTCTTGTACAGTGGAGTACTCTCAAATGTAGTGGTGTAACGTAGTGTGGAGTTAAATACAATAGAGTATATTGGTGTGTCGTAGAGTAGAGGAGTGGAATGGAGTGTACAGTATAGCGGAGGTAGTGAAGTGTTATAAATTGGAGTGGGGGTCTCATACGGTACAGTGCAGTAGAGTTTAGTAGAGTGGCATAGAGTGTAGTAGAGTTTTGTAGAGTGGAGTTATATAGAGTGGAGGGGAGTACACTGGAGTGGCGTTGAGTGGAGTAGCATACAGTTGAGTGGCAGAAAGTGGAACCGTGTAGAGTGGAGTAGCGTAGACGGGAGTGGTGTAAAGTGTAATAGCGTATAGTGGAGTAGCAGTGGCACACAGTGAAGTGGTGTTGACTGGAGTGGCATATACTGGAATGGGGTAGAGTGTAATAGCATACAGTGGAGTGGCGTACCGTAGAGTGGTGTCCAATGGAATAGCGTTGAATGGAGTGGGGTAAAGTGGACTGGCCTACACTGGAGTGGTGTAGAGTGGAGTAGCATACAGTGGAATAGCATAGAGTGGAGTGTCATACAGTGGAACGGCGTTGAGTGGAATAGCATCTATTGGAGTAGCGTATAGTGAAATGGCATACAGTGGAGTTGCGTACAGCTTAATAGCGAAGAGTGGACTGGCGTAGAGTGGAGTTTGCTACAATGTAATAGCATAGAGTGGAGTGGCATAGAGCGTAGCGTTGTACAGTGGATTGCCGTAGAGTGTAATAGTGTATAGTGGAGTAGCGCACAGTGGAGTGGCGTATAATGGAGTGGTATAGACTGGAGTGGCATACAGTGGCGTGGGGCAGAGTGTAACAGCATACAGTGTAGTGGCATACAATGGAGTGGGATCCATTTGAATAGCATAGAATCAAGTGGGGTAGAGTGGAGTGCCATACACTGGAGTGGCGTAGAGTGGAGTAGCATACAGTAAAAAAGAGTACAGTGGAGTGTTGTAGAGTGGAGTAGCATACAGTGGAACAGATTACAGTGTAGTGGCTGCAATAGAATGGCGTAGAGTGGAATAGCATGTAGTGAAGTAGCATCCAGTGATGTGGTGTACTGTGGAGTGACGTAGACTGGAGTGGTGTACAGTGCTGTTGCATACAGTGTAATAGCGTAGAGTGGAGTAGCATAAAGTGGAGTCTCGTACAGTGGAGAGGCATACAGTGGAGTGGTAAGAGTGGAATAACATATAGTGGATTGGCTACAGTGGCGTGGCATACAGATGTATGTGAAATTTAGCAGAAATGTAGATTATGGTGTGCAGAGTAACGCAAAACAGTGAATTGCGCTACTGTACATTTCTCCAATCAATGCAGAGCCACACATGGTTGCCTTGCATTCCTTTGTAAATCTGACTTAAGTATTGCATTGCCCATGCAACATAATGAGTGGCGCAAGGGTACCACAATCCAATATTACAACTAGGCCTTAGTTATATTTTGGGCCAAGGTATACCATGATAACTTTTCAGTATACCATGGAACATGGTGATAACAAGCCAGTTTCTAATTGTGTAGTGGCTGTTTTTAAGAATGAAAAGGCAGCCATATTGGTTTTACTACACATTGGCAGTGTTAGGGCCTTAAATATAGGTAAGTAGTAGGTAGGTCCCTAACTATTACCACTTTATTAAAGTGGTAACAGGTAGGGGAATGCATTTGTATTTTTTAATATATTTGTAAATAAGTTTACGGCCGTGTACCGGAGTAGTTTCTCCAAATTTTGCAAAATTCCGCTAAAGTACTGCAGTGACAAATATCATGAAGTTTAAATGCTTTCTAACTTAAAAAATGCTTGCCCTACTTAACTGCAGTACCCAAAAAGCATCATCTCCGCACCATAATGTATAATACTTCCAAATTTCCTGTAAATCCATTCAGCCGTTTTCACGCTAGGTCAAATACAACAGTCTATGGAAAATGCATTGCTGGAAAAATGCATTTTGGGACCCCTTTTCATCTTTGCACCCCTTTAATGATTCACCACAAAAATGTATATACTCTCAAAATGTGGAAACTGCTATAGGTCTGGAAAGTTTTGTGGTGATTGGTCAAACGGGTGGAAAATTATTAGGGAGCTAATATCCAAGGAATTCCTATCTTTGGGAATACAAACTATAAGTACAGAGTGGCAATCAGATTTAGTGGGATATCTTTCTTTTTATCTATTGAATTTGTTATGTGTTTATTGGTTTACATTATCATGTGACCATAAATGTGTGTTTTCGTTGCTTATGTAGTAATTGTGAAACCTCTAGTTTATTTTTTGTGCTTCCATGCTACCTTTAGTAGAGTTGTGCTACATATGAATCTCAAAGTGGAAGCCAATCATTGTTATAAAAATTAAGATTATAATTTTTTCTTAATGGCCAATTATTACGTCCTCCATATAGTAGTTTGTGTAGCTCACTGCTAGGTCACTTTTCCATTTTGTTGCAGAGGAGTACATAATGAAGATGGTTTTTGTTTGGTTAGTTGGGCACAGTTTTATTTTGAGACCCAGAGAGCATGCAAACAAAACTTATATAGATTAAGATGGATCTATTCATTATGTATTTTTTTTAAATAGTTTTCCTTTAGCATGTGACCATAAATGAATCTTTCAGCTGTTCATGTAGTAAATCTGAAACTTTACATATTTTTTGGGCTTCCTTGCTACTTTTATTAGGATTGTGCTACATATGAAGGCCAAAGTGAATGAAAGGCAATCTTTGTTATTGTTATAAAAACTGAGATGATTATATTTTTCCTAGTGGGCAATTATCATGTCCTCCAAATAGTAGTTTGTGTGGCTCACTGGTAGGGCAATTTTTCATTTTGTTGCACAGGGGTGCATACGAAAGATGGTTTTTGTTTGGCCTGTTGGGACAGTTTTATTTTGTGTGCCAGAGAGCACGCAAAGAAAGCGTATGTAGATTAAGTTGTATTCTGTTTGTCATAGCAAACTCTGCTCTACTTTGTGCAAGCGAGAGCATGTAAAATGCTCTTACTTGCACAAAGCGGAGTGGAATTGCTTTTGGACAGAGGGAGCTGCATGTTAGCAGCTCCCTCTGTCAAAAAGCAATGCCGGTTCCCGCAGGACGTGGAAAGCTGGCATGGACTGTTGTGGCCTTTAGGCTCTCCCCGCGGTCCCCAACAAAAAACACTGGGTGCCCTGGGTGGGACCAGGGCACCCAGTTTTGTGGTCAGGCCCCGGGGATTGGGGTCCTCGGAGCCTAAAACGGCCTGGAAAGGGGGGCATGCGGCCCCCCTTCTCTTGTTTTATAATTATTTTTTTTTAAATAAAGGGCAGGCCCCAGGGATTGGGTCCCCGAGGCCAAAATAGGCCCAGGGAAGGGGAGCTACGCGGCCTTCTTCCCTTGTTTTATAAACATTTTATAAAAAAAAAGAAATGGCAGGCTCCGGGGATGGGGTGTTCTGGGCTAAATCTGTCCTGGGAAGGGGGGTAATGAAATCACCCTTCCTTTGATTTAAAACAAATATTAAAAAAAAAAAAAAAGAAATGCCGGGCCCCGGGGAGTGGGGTCCTGGGGTTGATGGGGGCCATTCTAAAAATGCCTTGGCTCCGGAGGATGGGGTCATCGAGGCAAACTACTGCCTAGGGAAGAGGAGCCACACTGTCCCCCTTCATTTATAATTTATCAATCAATCAATCAATCAAAGATAAGTTTTATTCGGCAATACATATCATAAGAGCACTGAGCATAAAATACAAGTTAAGATGATAAAACAATGAGTTAAAATATTATAAACATTTGTACAAATAGTCATAGGTAAAATCAATTCGTCCTAATACATTATAATAAAGCAGGGTCTTAAAATGAGGAGCAGGTACACTGTATATTGTCAATTAATGACTAAGACATTAGAGTTATTAAAAAACACCACATCTCAATAATAGAGTACTGATTTCACATCCACAGGTAGCATGATTCCTGATTCAATTGTTTACAGTCAATAATTGAGATCTTATAGTCCACATCCATCTAAAAAACTTTGCTACTGGAATTGCATAGCGGAGTGATGGATCAGTACACAAAATTCTCAGGGCAACTTTACTTGAGCTGGTGCCCATGTTCCTGCATGTCTGCACCAACCATACTTTGCGAGGGCCTACATAAGCGGGACAGACAAACAATATGTGCAAATAGGTTTCTTTTTGATCAGTGCAAACGGGACATTTGTTGTCGCCTGATGTAGTCCATTTGTCGGTAAAAGACTTTAGTGGTACACAGCCTACCCTAAATTGAAAATACAATTTGCAGTCAAGGGGCTTTAAAATTGCATCCCAGGAATGCTCGAGGCTCGACCAGGGTTTTATTTGTAAAAAACTCCCTGCCAACGTTATGCAATCACTATTTCTATTTACATTTCGTTCAATCAGATCCCAGTATCTTTCCTTAATTGTATCTCTTGATGGGAACTGGGAGCTAGATGGGGTTGCCCACAGATGCGACAAGCCCATGCTGACCAAGGCACTTCTGATATCACGAAGCCAGCTAACTTTATGGAAATGATCAACCTCGATGATATCCCTAAGACCTTCTGCAATTTGAAAAAAGAAAGAAAATGCTACGGCACAATGCCGGAGGTCCTGCCCCCTTTCAGCTGCACTCTGCAAACGCGCCTCCTGGCTTGTGGCTATTTGGTGGATGAAGTCCCCTTGACTGCTGAAGGTCCTTAGGGGACAACAAAACCTCCTGTTACCTTTAGTAAGTCCCACACAGTGGGATTTCTGAGAGGTGGTCGGAGGCCATGCCTCCTTTCTCCACCACTCTGTAAATGCACCTCCCGGTCCTCTGCTGGTGGGTGATGACATCCCCCTGCCTCCTGAGGGCCTCAGGACTAATGTGGACTTCTTCCCCCAACCAGTAGTGCACCAGGAGGTGCATTTGCAGAGTTGTGGAGAAAGGGGGCATGGGCTCCAACAACCTCTCACCAATCCCGCTGTGTGTGACTTACTGGAGGTATTAGGAGGAATAGTTGGCCCCTAAGGATGCTCTGGAGCCACGAGAACTTCATCCCCCAACCAGCAGTGCACCAGGAGGAGTGTTTGCAGAGTGGTGGAGAAATGGAGTGTGGCCTCCAAAGCCCTTTCGGCAATCAGGCTGTGTGTGACTTACTGGAGGTAACAGGAGGGCTTATTGGCCCCCAAGGACCCTCAGCATCCAAGATGACTTCATTACCCAACCAGCAGTGCACCAGGAGAAGTATTTGCAGAGTGGTGGAGAAAGGGGGCGTTGACTCCAAAGACCACTTAGAAATTACCATCCCCCAACCAGCAGTGCGCCAAGAGGCATGTTTGCAGAGTGGTGGAGAAAGGGGGCATGGCCTCCAAAGATCTCTAAGCAATCACCCTGTATGGGACTTACTGGGGGTAACAGGAGGAGTTGTTGGCCCTAAAGACGTCCTTGTGGGCCAACTACCCCTCCTGTTACCTTCAGTAAGTCCCACACTGTAGGATTGATTAGAGGTCTTCGTGGCCCGCCCCCTTTCTCTGCCACTCTGTAAACATACCTCCTGGGGCCCTACTAGTTGGGGGATGAAGTCCCCTTGGCTGCTTAGGGTCCTTGGGGGCGAGCAACCCCTCCTATTACCTCCAGTAAGTCCCACATAGAGGGATTGCTAAGAGGTCTTCAGAGCCATGTCCTCTTTCTCCACCACTCTGTAAACATGTCTCCTGGTGCACTAGTGGTTGGGAAATAAAGTCATCTTGGATGCTGAGGGGCCTTGGGGGCCAAGAAGCCCTTCTGGTACTTTCTGTAAGTCCTAAACAGTGGGATTCCTGAGAACTTATCAAAGCCCCGCCTCCTTTTCCCACCACTCTGCAAATGCCACTGAAAAAATCCTTGAAATTCACTGAAAAAAACAAAGGTTACAGGGCCGTTATAGTTATGCTCAGGTTTCACTCATACAAAACCAGTGAAATTCAGCAGTTATAGTTAGCTGAGCTAACTTAACTATAACTCATGTCCCCGCAATGCCCTGCTTATGACCAGTGGCGGCTTGCATAGGGTGTGCTGTGGGGTGGTGGGGCAGGGGAGGGGCAGGGTGGGGGGTAGTAAACTCAGACATACGACGGAACGGAGGAACGTAATAATTACTTTCCTCCGTTCCGTCGTATGTCCGAGTTTACTACCCCCCCACCCTGCCCCTCCCCCACCCCGCCCCACTGCCCCGCAGCACGCCCTATGCGAGCGCCACTGCTTATGACCACACATATTACATCAATTATGGCATGGTCAGTGACATCACTGGTGACATCTCAAATTACATAATTGATGACATCACTGATGACATCATCCACACAATCTCTAGCACACCCACTCACACCCACATAGAACCTTTCATACACCCACTCCCAGACAGCCATTCACAAACCCATTCACAGACCCATAGTAGTACTTACACACCTACTCACTGATTCATAGATCTACACACACATCCACTCACTCACCCATATAACCACTCATACACCCACTCACTAATACAGCCACTGACATATCCACTCATAGACCCATACAGGCACTCACACTCTGAGTCAGTCACCCATAGAGCTACTCACACACCTACTCACTCACCCATACAGTCAAACAGCCACTTATTCACCCATACAGTTACACACACACATCCACTTACTTACTTATACAGATACTAACACATACTTGCTCACCTATATAGTCACCGACACAAGCACACACTCACCCATATAGCTACTCTCACATTCACTCACTCACTCATACAGTCACTCATATACCCTATCACTCACCTATACTGCCTTTCACATACCCAGTTACTCACCGATATACCACTGACACATCCACTTACCCACACAGCCATGCAAACACTCACTCACCCATAAAGCACCTCATACAGCCCCTGACTCACCCACTCACTCATCCATACAGGCAGTCACACACTCCCTCATCCACCAAAACAGACACTCATCCCCCAAACAGGTACTCAGACAACCAACCATTCACCCATACAGCCACTCACATACCCACTCACACACTCATGCAGCAAATTAGACACCAACTGACAGACTAATACAAACATTCACACAACCAGTCACTCACCCATACATTCACTGAGACACCTAATCACTCACTAATACAGTCAGTCAGGTACCCACTGAATCATCCATATAGGCACTCATATACCCACTGATTTACCAATAACCAATACACATTGGTATATATATTTAACACTTGTTAGAAATGGGATCTCTAGTTGGCAAGGGCTTGCACCTTTTTCCAAGTAGGGACCCTTCTTCCTAGTCAGGGTAAGGGTGTTACACTCGTGAAGTAACCCCTGCTCACCCTCGTGGTAGCTTGGCACGAGCAGTCAGGCTTAATTCAGAGGCAGTGTGTAAAGCATTTGCACATAACCAACAGTAATACAGTGTAAGCACTACAAACGGACACCACACCAGTTTAGAAAAATAACCAATATTTTATATACTCAAGACAAGACCAATTACGACAAAAATCCACAATACTATACTTTACGAATGAATGCTTGATACGGTAACTTCTTCTTTGCAGGAATAGCACAAAAGCAAAGTTCGTACGAGTCGGTAGCTCCGTCCGAGCCTACCGCAATGCTGAAAACCACAGAGTCTAACAGTTCCAGCCGACCGCGTCGATACGGGCCAGCAGAGTCATGAACAGACTCGGTTACAGTACCTTTCTCGTTGTGGCTGGTACGGAGTGTACGAGCCGGTCGGCGTTCGTCACGGTTGTGGTGCAAGACGGAGCGATGCAAGGTGCGGTGTCCCTCGATGCGGTGCAGGCAGCGGCTCGATGAGCGTCGTGCAGACGGAGTCGGTGAGTCCAAGGCGTGCGATACAGGGTGAGAAGATGCTCGATGCGGTGCTGACAGGTTGCGATGCAGGCGACCAAGCCGGAGTGCGGGAGCTGGCGTCGGACAGCGGTGCGAGTCGGAGCGGTGCGTCGCAGATGTGCGAGCGGTGCCCCAAACGCGGTGCGGTCTCGACTCTTGGGCCAGTTGCAGCGACCGCGTCGGTCGGGTCCGGTTGGTTCAGTGAAGCGATGCGATGCGAACTGCGGTGCCCACAGGTCACGGTGCAAGCAGCGGCTCGATGTTGGCGGCGTCGGACGTCGCCCACGGTGAGACCAGGGTTGCGATGCGAAGCGGGGCGATGCGGTCTGCGGTGCAAACAGGTCACTGGCCAGGGATGGATTCGGTTGACGGAGTCGGTTGCAGTTCCCTTCCTCTGTGGCAACTGAAACAGCGTTCCAGAAGCGGTACCCAGAGGCTTGTGAAGTCTTTGTAGTCCCTGAGACTTCTTAACAGGAGGCCAGCTCGGTTTCAGGCCCTTGGAGATACTCAGCACAAGTTTGTAGAAAGTTCAGTCCAGTCCTTTCACTGCCCAAGGCAGAAGCAGCAGCTGCAGGCCAACCCAACAAAGCAACAACACAGCAAAGGGGCAGTACTCCTCCTGGCAGCTCTTCCAGCTCTTCGTCTTGGCAGGTTCCTTGATTCCAGCGAGATCTAAATTCATGGGGTCAGGGCTCCAATATTTATATCCCAAATTCCTTTGTTCTCTGAAGGCAGAGAGGCCTTTGCCTAGTCCAAACCAGTTCTGGAGCACTTTGTTGACAAGTCTCCGTCCCTTCTTTCAGTGAGTAGGCCAGGGACATCAGACGCACCACAGGAGGTGGAGCCAGCATTGTGGAGGGAAGGCACTGTCCTATTCAGGGCCCAGGTGCGACCCCTCCCACCCATCTACATGTAGATCTTGCTATTCAGCCCTGTGCTGACTCACCCTGTCTCCTGGCATCCCCCAGCCCCTGTCACTCACACTCCAGACAAGGAATACACAACCTCGCAGAGGCAGGCTTGGATGGTTAGACAAGAAAATACCCACTTTCTAAAAGTGGTATTTTCAAACACAGAATGTTAAAACCAACTTCACTAAAAGATGCATTTTATCATTCTGAGTCCAGGCATACTAAACTCGAATCTCTACCATGTTCCCGGGGTCAGTTAGGATTATAAGCTGTAATAATCAAAACTGCCCGTTCTGGCCTAGGGGGAACAGGTAGCCTTGCAATAGTGAAAAACGAACTAGGCTGTAATTCACTATCAGGACATGCCACACACACCAGGGCATGTCCTTCCTTTCGCATACAACGCACCCTGCCCACCGGGGTACAGTGGGCCTACCTTAGGGGTGACTAACATGTAGTAAAGGGAAGGTTTAGGGACTTGCAAGTGTGTGCACTTGCCAAGTCGACATGGCAGCCCCAGGCTGCGCACAGGCTCTGCGTTGGCAGGCCCGAGTTACACTTTACGGGCTGTTTGCGTGGGTGGCACAATCCAGTGCTGCAGCCCACCAACAGCATTTGGTCTATAGGCCCTGGCACTCGCAGTGCACTTTACAAGGGACTGACACATAAACCAAATAGGCCAATCATGGAAACACCAATCCATAACACATTTTATACAGGAGCACTTGCACTTTCCCACTGGACCGCAGTGAGGAAAGTGCGCAGAATCATTACACCAGCAAAAACAGAGTCAAAACCGGGAGGTCAGAAAGCAAAAAGTCAGGGGAAACACGCCAAAAGATGCCAAGTCTAACAACACTCATAAACGTTTTAAAACCACTCACAGTCACTGGATGACGTCATCAGTGATGCCATTTGAGATGTCATGAGTGATGTCATGAGTGATGTCACTGACCATGTCATGAGTGATGTAATATGTGAGGTAATAAGCAGTGCATTGCATGGATGTGAGTTATAGTTAGCTCAGCTAACTATAACTGATGAATTTCACTGGTTTTGTAAGAGTGAAACTTGAGCCTAACTATAACTTCCCTGTAACCATTGATTTTTTCAGTGAATTTCTACGTTTTTTATAATTCCATTTCCTAACTATAACGTCCCTGTAACCTTTGTTTTTTTGTGAATTATATATATAAATTTTTTTTCCACTGAAAAATACAAAGGTTGAAGGTATATTATAGTTAGGCTCAGATTTCACTCATTCAAAACCAGTGAAATTCGGCAGTTCTAGTTACGTGAGCTAACTATAACTTATGCCCTGGCAATGCACTGCTTATGACCTCATATATTACATCACTCATGATATGGTCAGTAAAATCATTGATGACATCACTGATGCCATCTCAAATGACATCACTGATTACATCATTCACAGAGCCACTCACACACCCACTCACACCCTCATACAACCACTTAGCTAACAGCTTTGTCCTGGGGTGGGCTCCCCGGGATATATCAGGAGCCGGCCCTGGGGGTGGCGGTCCCCAGGGCCATCGATGGCTTTTGGAGAGGGGCCACACAACCCCCCTCAGTTGGAATACACAGTCCCGGTGAAATGGTGGTACTCTGGGCTGCGGGGGCCGCGTTGGCCCCTGTCTTTAATTATCAAGAGGTGCATAATGGAGGTGGTGATCCCCGGGGCTGCGGGGGTGCCCCATAGGCCCCCCGCCCTAACTTCATTTTAGCCCCAGGGAGGTGGCGGTGCCCGGGGCTATGTGTGGGGTGAGCGGCCCACCGCATTAATTTTGTATTTTGCCCCAGGGAGCAGGCAGCCACCTGGGCTGCAGAGGGCTGTGTGGGCCCCCGCATAAACTTCACAAATTGCCCTGGTGAGGTGGCGGTCCCCAGGGCACGGGGTTTGCCAAACAGGCAACCCCCACATTTTTATTAAAAATAAGTCCTGGGGAGGTGGTTGTCCCTGGGGCATAATAATCCCGGGGGGGGGGTAGGTTGGGGCATCCACCCTCCTTTATCTATACAATGTCCCCGGGGCCTGGCCCACCCGAGTCTGATTCAATATGAAGCGCAGGAGCCTGTGCTTTGTTTTTAAAAAAGGTTCTGCAGGAGTCACGGATCCAGCGCGACTCCAGTCCATCTTTTAAAAAAAATTATTTTCTAGCCCTGCTTGGTCCCTGTGGGACCCCCACCTCCTAGAGGCCCAGGGACATGGCTGCAGCCCGAACTGCTGAACAGAATTACACCAAATTTGGCAGAAAGGTAGCTGCTGGTCCAGAAAGTGACCTTTTTGAAAATGGGTGTAAATCTGTTCAGTAGTTGCAGAGTTATTAAAAGAAATTCACATTTGTATATATAGGGACGCGGATCCTCCGAGGACCTGACAGTCCCCATGCTGAAATGTGATTTGCTGCCAACATTTAAAGCAGGAAATGTTGTCAGCCATCTTGGGACTCGACTTCTGCCTAGTCCCACAAGAAATGTTAAAAAAAAAGAGAAGGGGACAGGGTAGCAATACTCTGACCCCCTGGGCCTCTTTGGAGAGTACCAGAGGGACCTCGCCAGAGCGAAAAAAGTTGTAAAGATTTTTTTTTGCCGCCAATGCATGACGGGGTCACGAATCCACAGTAAAATTTAAAACAAGAAGCGCGGCTCCCGCGCTTGTTTTTATTATAGCCCCCAGGTAGGCCAGGTCCAGAGCGCATTCTATACAAATAGGAGGGGAGTGCATGGCCCCCCACTCCTAGGGCTTATGAAAGCCCCAGGGGCTGCAACCCCCCAGTGCACTTCAAAATAACCACCCACGCCCCAAGGACTGCCACCTCCCTGGGGCATATATGTTCAAATAAATGCGGGTGGCCCGTGCGGCCCCCCAGCAGCTCTGGGGACAGCCACCTCCTTGGAGCACTTGAAAATTTGTATGTGGGCTGGCCTGCTGGGTCAGCCCACACCCCAGGGACCACTGCCTCCCTGGGGCAAATTAGGTTAAAAGAATGCAGGGGGCCCATGTGCCCCCCGCAAACCCCGAGACCCGCCACCTCCCCAGGGCAATTTATTGAAAAAAGGAGGGGCAGGTGGCCTCAGACTCTGCCATCTCCTTGGGTCTGAAATAAATGAATTAAGGTGTCTGTCGCAGACCCTCGGTCCCGAGGACCACCACCTCCCAGGGCTAAATACTCCAATAGAGGGTGGCCACACGGCCTCTCTTGTAGAGCCATGAATGGCCATGGGGACCGCCACCCCCTAGTGTCAGATTCTGCTACCTCCTGAGGTGCCCACCTTCAGGAGGTAGCTGTTTGCTTTGGCTTGGTGGGAGCTGTCAACTTCCACCTAGCAAAGGCAAACATAACTGCTTTCTGCAAGCACGAGCTGTCAAACAGCTCCTGCTTGCAGAATGTGGAGTTTTCATCTGTTTCCTTGCACGCAAATATGCATACAGTAAAAAGATGAAAACACTGCTCCCACAAGAAGGCAGCTGCTATTTAACGTAGCTCCCTGCTTACAGCAGCAATGCTGGCTCCGCAGGAGGTGGGGGCCGGCTGGGACTGCGGGGGCCTTGAGGCTCCACCCACAGTCCCATTGCACACTGGGTGTCTTGGGGGCACCAAGGAGATGTGACTGGACCCTGGGGGATGTTGTCCACAGGGCTGAAATCAGCCTGCAGCCCCCTCCCATAATAAAAATAGGTCTTTTGAAAGGCCGGGCACCAGGGGATGGGGTCCCCGGGTCCAAAATAGGCACAGGGAGTGGGACCGCTTACCTCCACTCTCCATTGAGTTATGGCTGGGCCCTGGGGAATGGGGTTCCCGTGGCCTTATGTGGCCAGGTAGTGGGACCACGCAGCCCCACTCTCACTTTAATGAATGTATTTGGCCCCGGGTAGGTGGTAGACCCCAGAGACTGCGGGGATCTGCATGGCCCTCCCTCATTCATATAAATATAAGCCCTGGGAGGTGGTGGCCACCGGGGAATACAAATGGCCATGGAGGAAGGCCCCATGCGCCTCCTCCATTTATTTTAAAATTAATGAAAATGCCCCGGGACCTGGCCCACCTGGGCTTTTTCCTGCATGTTTTTTCTCATTTTTGTCATGACACTCGCTTACCAACTCACAGACCCACTGAGACACTCACACACCCACTCACAGACCCACTTAGAGGCTCACACACCCACTCACAGACCCACTCAGAGACTTATGCACCTTCTCCCAGACCTACTCATGCACTCACTCACAGACCCAGTGAAACACTTATGTAGCCACTCCCAGACCCACTGAGACACTCACACACCCACTCACACACATTGAGACACTCACTCACTCACACACCCACTGAGACACTCATGCACTCAGTCACACACTCACTCTAAAAGGTTACAGGTTACAGTTAGGAAATAAAATTAAAAAACTTAAGATATTCACTTAGAAAACCAAAGGTTACAGGGAGGTTATAGTTAGGAAATCGAATTTAAAAAACCTTAGTAATTCAGTGAAAAACCAAAGGTTACAGGGATGTTATAATTAGGTTCAGATTTCACTTGTACAAAACCAGTGAAATTCAGCAGTTATAGTTACCTGAGCTAACTGTAACTTACGCCCCAACAGTGCACTACTTATGACCTCACATATTACATCACTCATAACATTGTCAGTGACATCACTGATGACATCTCAAATGACATCACTGATGACATCATCCAGTGAGTATAAATGTTTCGTAAACTTTTCTGAGACTTGAAGATATATACTAAGCTACAGCAAAAGTTATATTAATATTTTTTTCTGTACTAGTAATTAGTCATGCTATTTCTAACATATCTCATCTGAGTGGCTATGTGACATGACTCTTCATTCAACTAGTCACATTTCTACCCACTTGGGGGTGCTCTCTACAAAAGAAATATTTCTACTAAACACAAAAGAGCATGTAAACAGCTGAAGGGCTGTTAAGTCTAACTCTCCTCTTTGTCTTTACAGAAACAGAGTCAATGATCTCCAGATAGGTGGTAACTGTATATACACCCTTTCTCTAGCATGAAATGATTATGCGTCCATCGTAATACTATAGAAGTGGTACCAGGGAGTTTCGTTCCCTAAGTCCTGATGAAAAGCTAGTAGGGGCACAGCTTGAAAGATGTTGACCTTTTAAGAAATTGGGTACATAACTAACTTTATTTCCTAATGCTCTCCCTTTTTAGGTCAAGCCTAGCAGTGTGCATGCGCTGCTCTGCGAGGCATCATGTATCTCATCTGTTGCCATTAATTAGGCCCCTTGCTCCCCATTAGTTCTTTTGTTTACTTGTCAAAAATCTCTTTCGTTCAGTGGCTCTTTTTCGCATTTGTCCCTCCTTTCAGTGGATGGTTCCTGTTCCTGGCGACTGGCCCTCCTACATGTATTATTGCTCCTCTGTCTATTTTGTTTCATTTGTGCACTTCTTTTTCTGTTTTCCTTTGGTTTGTGTATCTTGCTTGTGTTGGTAGCCACGAGGAAAACCGACTCTGGGCGCTTTATGGAATGTATTCATGCGAGTTTCGTGTTTCTTTTTTAAACCTTTTTAACACTTTGTTGCTGCATTGGTGCACTGAAACTAAACGCGCACGCTGATGACATTGACACTTTATTTGAAATATGTATTTTTCGTTTTTCTTTATTAAAACTTAGTAGCTGCATTGGTGCACTGAAACTCTACACGCATGCTGATGGCATGTACACTTGATTTAAGATATGTATTTGTGACCGGGCTTACCTCACAGGATTAGTTACAGCTTGTTTTCTATTTTTTGGTTGGTAACTGTATGTGCCTATCGCTTGTTTTATTTCATCTAGGGTTATATCACGGTGGGAAGCTTCCTATCCGGTAATTACGGCCACTTCAGTAAATATTTACATTACCAAACAAGGCCCATATGCTGTGCGGAAGAGTGATAGCAATCTTTATAGCTATGCCTCTGCTTTCAGTTCTTAACCAGAGCCCGTTCAGCTCTCCTCAGTTACCCCTCCCTCCTTGTCGCACTCTTTTCACTGCCAAGACAATAAGATGACAGCTCTTACCAAATAGCTTGCATGCTGGCAGCCTGTCTCTTTTCACCAAATGCAACAGTTACAATATAAATACACAGCAACAAAGTCACAAGCTCGCTCTCCTTAATATGCCACACAAGCATGTTACTAAGTAGCATAACACAAACAAAACGTGCACTTTTTCAAGCGCGCACAATCATATACCAAACTCAAACTTACAATAAAAAGATACAGATACTGTCTTGTTATCAGCATGTCAAATGAGTGCTGCATCTGGGATAAGCTACTTATCAGGTGGATGTTTTAAGGACTACTTCTCTTTTTACAGTTGGGGGATGTTCCAAAAGCAAGGCAGGAATTTACTAATGTAACCACATGCAAACTCAACATCATAGAAATGCATAAATAATCATTATGCATTCTTATTTTTAGGAATTCACACACAGTTAAGGTGCTTTAAAACAGTCTGCCCTTACCCTCACTAATGCAAAAACAACAATTGATAGACAGAATGCAGAACAATGTCATACATTCACCCCAGTTCAGAGATCTGGGGATACATCCATTGTTTTTTTGCTCACCATGCCATTCCAGTTTGAACCCAGCCATATGCAAATCAGTCTTGACCCTGTGCCCAATGGGAACAGTCCAGCCCGAACTGCCAGGCCAGGTCCTCCCTGGACTGGAAACAAGCACCCCAGGACCGCTTTCGGGGTTTCACCCCATATCAGCCAGGATAGCTTGACTCCAGTGGCATGGAGAGTACGGGACCCACATCTGGGCATACCCGCCCCACTCGGGGTGACAAATGCACAAACAACAATTGATGAACAGAATGCAGAACAATGTCATACATTCACCCCAGTACAGAGATCTGGGGCTAAATCCATCGTTTTTTTGCTCACCATGCCATTCCAGTTTGAACCCAGCCATATGCAAATCAGTCTTGACCCTGTGCCCAATGGTAACAGTCCAGCCTGAACTGCCAGGCCAGGTCCTCCCTGGACTGAAAACAAGCATCCCAGGACCGGTTTCGGGGTTTCACCCCTCATCAGCCAGGATAGCTTGACTCCAGTGGCATGGTGAGCACGGGACCCACGTCTGGGCATACCCGTCCCACTCGGGCTGAGCAGTTCAGGCTGGACTGTTCCCATGAGGCACAGGATCAAGACTGATTTGCATATGGCTCGGTCTGAACTGGGGTGGCGAAGTGAGCTAAAGAACGATGATGGATTCAACCCAGATCTGTGACTGGGGGTGAGTGTCTGAAAGGTTTCAGTGCTCCGTCCATCGTCTCCTTGTGTTTGCTTTGCTTACCCTCACTAATAGCACACAAACTGCACGCGCACCATTTCGTCACCCTAACCTGCCACATGTTTTTTTTGTTTAACAATTCAGACAATGTGTTCATATAAGGTACTCACATTTTTCAAACCCATTGAATTATAACTTCATTAGCTTTTCACATTGTGTATCTTTACATATTTTAGGGCTATTTCTTTGCTAAGGGGAGGGAAGTGAAAATATGTGCCCGAAAATATTTTTAACCCTATTACCCACGGCTGTCATGCAATCCAAATAGCTACTGTCTGTGAATTCCATGTATGCCATGGAACACAAGGGACCTACATACTGCCGAGGGCTTTGCAAACACGTAAAGCAGATGCTAGCTGAGAGCGTTTAATCAGTCAGCCATCTTGCCATGTTTCCTTCTGGCATTTGCGATACCAAGGCATTTTTTTGGGATTTCAGATTTTTCACATTATGGCAGGTTGTGGGTGCTTGTGACATTTCTGAAAGCAGGACATCTCTAAGTACAGTGCACAGTGGTGCCTGAGACCTGTCTGACTGCAGTGCACGATTGGTACATGTGAGATCTCAGAGTGCAGTGCACTGGTGGTGAGAATGGCGAATGTGTTAAAAAATGTTTCCTGAAGCAAGCATGTATTCCTGAATCAGACTACATAATCCAGTGTGTAGTAATTGTATAGCTCTTCAGTCACTGGTAGCAGAGCACCCAGGATAATCTGCTGCATAGCTAAACACTTAAGAGGTCCCAAAGGCGAGACCTATTGGCTATGCCAATGCTTGTTAATCATACCAACTAGAGGTGAGAATAAATAGGATACGCCTACTTGCCAGGTATTTTTAAGATACACTCCAGCACAAAACCCCCACTCCTTTTCAACACCATTTCATTTATCATTGTATATGCAACTGAACTGCTCCCATGTACTTCATAGGCTGCAGCACGCCCAGCTCCGCAGTGGAACGGGATGAACCCGATGATAAAGCATGTCACCAAGGGGTAACCCTGGTTAGTGAGGGTTTTCAAAGAAAAAAATTTTTTTTCTCCAGCCGAGGGTTAGTCCACCTTTTTCTCAAGGCTGGGTTCCCATTTTTTTTACATAAATTGTTGACTTTGTCAGTGATGCAAAACGCTTGTAAATAAACTCCACGGCTGGACATTTGGGTCGCGGAGACCAAGTGAGTAACACGTCTCTCTGTAATCTCAGGCCTGGCAGGAAATGCTGCTGCAAAGCACGTTTTGGCAGCCATAGATTGGGATTAGAAGAGATATCTAGTTTTTGGAATAAGTTTTGACAGTGCTACCTGGGGAATGGAAATAAGACTATGCGAATGGACAAACACTGAGAGGAAACATCATATCAGTCTGCATGATTAACCCACTTTGGGTTAATACCATATACACATTCGTCCTTGACTATTTATGGTGCTCTAAAACAGAGCTCTTATGTAAAGATAAAGAGATCTATAACAAGTAAACAACCCTGTTTCAATATGGCTCAGAGGGAGGCAGCGTCCTGTGAGGTGCATTCTCATTTTCACACTCTATGGCAAATATGTTAAAGATGGATAATTTTCTGAAATAACTACTTTACAAGGACTGCTCACCACGAGTTGAATTGCTCCAGGCTTTTTGGTGGATCTTGCTCGAGAGCTTTTCTGACATGTAGCTGGGAGTCTACGAACATAGGAGTATTTCTCGTTACATATTATCGTCTTTTTTCCTTATGACAAAGCTCAGTCACTTGTGCAAAGCCCAACTCAAAGCTTTTCTTTTAATATTGTTTTAAAACCCTCCTTGTTTATTTCAGGAAAAGCTCACTGTCCAGTAAAATAGACGTACATCTCATGCTACTTGATGTGGTATTTTACAGCCTCTAAACAACGTACAATCAGTATGTAAATTAATAGACAGACATTCAGACAGACAGATAGATAGATCGATCGATCAATAGATAGATAGATAGTTTTATTGTATTAATCAAGAGTTATTACAATAACTTTGCACAAGGAATACATTTGATCGCAGTTAAAACAGTGAAACCGTCAATGGAAGGTTCTTTCTAAACTAACAATTATCAAACAGATCTTAAAAGACTATGAGCCAAATTTAAACATCTTAATAAGGCATTTATAAATGAAGGGGCTTGATTATTAAAACTGAATTCAACAGTATTTTTGATTGTTCTAACATTTGCCTCAACAAAATATTTCTGTGAGTAAAACTTGCCCAACATTAACAAATTTGGGAAAATGCACATGATGTGATCTAATGTTTCTTGTTTGTAACGGCACAAACGGCAGGAATTGTTATTCCTTGGGTGACATTCTATGATTTCTCAAATTGTGCTAAGGGAATAAATATAAAGGAGCCTGAATCTCAGAAATTTGCTTTAAGTTACAGCTTCTAGGTTGGAATCCAAATAGGGTTGCTTGACATTCAAATATGAGTTGGAGAGTAATTAACACTGCTTGTAATTCAGCAGAGACTTCAGGTCTTAGTATGGTAATTCAATTTCATGGTGTTTTTTTTTTAACTATATACTTCTGTTCTGTTCGAGACATAGATGTCAGCGTTTCCAAGTATGGGAGATTATGATGTTTAATTACTTTATTAATATCCTCCAGATTGAGGGGACATTTTTCAAACTTGTTTTATTTCAATTTCTCCAGAATCAATCCTTTTAACGTGTGTTTGTTTTCGTTAGTACAATCACATGTGTAATTCCCAATGGAGGCGTTTTGGAGGCCGAGCAAAGGCATTCTATTTAGCTCTAGCCATGGGGAGTCGAAGTTCGTAAATTCAAAAGTTGACAAAAACTTTGCATATACATTCATTCCAATTGTATTAGTATTGACTGATTTAATATGAGGGGTGAGTTTTGCTGTCAGAGCTATCACAGATTGACTTATTGCTCTTCCTCCCTAGAGTTTTGAGAAAATCTTTTCAAGCTTTTGTAGTTTCGGTCGCTTTTTTGCTTCTTGGTATTCAGATGGGCCGCCAGATAATAAGCATAGCTGTCATTTTACTCTATAATTATTATTCCCAGCTTGCAAACCGATAATTTTACATTTTTTCCAACCGATGATTTTACCTTTTTTTCCAAGTAATACAACTTTGTTTTTGCGAAATTGACATCCAAGTCATTTTCTAAGTTAAACTTGTTAAGCTTTGACAGCTGGGCTAATTTTTATAGCAATAATTTTGATGCCAACAATATTTATATTATTGTTTCGTTGAGGGGTGAGTTGGAGAAGCTTCCTAATCTTTGGACCGACCTGCCCTCAGTAGTCTGGCTGGGCGAACAGTGGTGTTTTAGATATTATCATTCAGCCTGTTACTCACTTCCAGCACACTCCTTATGGTAAAATCCTACATTTGTTATTGATGACTTGCTGTTTGCATTTTGCTTTTGGTTCTTATTTTGATTTCCTGGTTCTACAACTAACTTTAACAGGGAGCGATAACTCTAGCATTATTGATTTTATTCTATTTTCACATGACCTACAAGGCTTTTTTATGACTATGCTGTCCTTGATAATGTGTTTAGAGATCATAATCTCTTAACGATCTTCTTGAATGATGTCTTAAAAGATACACAGCCTAGTGTTACTCCACCTCCTCTAAAGGTACAGGGGAACAAGGGAGTTCTGCTGCGATGGGAATGTGTTGATATGACCAATGTGCTTGTTGAATTGGCGTCAAGGAACCAGAATGTGCTCTTTGATTGCCTGGACAATGAACTGGAGCCTGAGGCCTTTGTTAACTCCATGCTAGACTGTCAAGCTCCATTAGTGAGATCCTGATTGTCTCTTTACGGGATGCTAGGGGTAAGTCAAACAGATGGTTTGACTCACATTGTTTTAAGGCACACAATGACCTGCTTAGGGCATTATAGCAGTACCGCTATAATAAGCAGTGGTCGCCAATGCAGGCTAACATATAAAAGGGAGCTTGAACGCAGGAAAAAGGATATTAGAAGGGAAGGCTGCAAATCTTTATTGACCGTCAGCTTGTGTAAAGACAACTGTGCCTTTTGGAAGGTTGTCAATGGCGCTCCTTTCAGGGATTCCCCAGTCGGGTATTGATATCCTAATTTCCCCTGGTAAATGGGTGACACATTTCTCTAATTTATATTTTGGCTCCTCTGCCAATACATATTTTTCAGATGTCAGGGGACAGAATATGGATAAGGACCATGGAATTATGGTTATTGAATTACCAGATGTGATTGCGGCTCTAAACAGGTGTCCTGGTGGCAAGGCATCAGGCCTGGATGGGTTGACAGTAGATCTATTTAAGGGTGACATCGCTCTCTGGGCTCCCCTACTGACCAATGTATTGAAGGCCATTTCTAAACAAGGCCATTTCTAAACAAGGCCGTTCACGATCTTGGTCTCAATTCTCGATCATACCAATTTTAAACAATGGGGATAAATCTTACCCTAAGTTCTACCGGCCCATATCTCTGATTGATAGTACAGCTAAAATTATGGGCAGGATTGTCTTAGATCGCCTTGAAATAGGCCCAGGATAATCATGTTCTTTCAGACCAACAGTATGGTTTTCTTTCGAGCCTCTGTACTATCAAACAATGCTTTACCTGTACTTACTGATTAGCAAGTATATGTGATAGCCATCTTGGAAGTATACAAAATGACATCACAAAATGACCTCGCATCACAGTTGCCAATGCTTGCTTCACGTTTCTGCAAGCACTGGCAAAACCAATAGCCACAACAAGCAAGCATTGGCAAAATGCTTATTCAGTGTGGCAAATACCCCACTTCAATATGTATGGCCTCGAAGAAATACTTATGAAGGCTAGTAACCCCCTGCCTACTATTTGTATTGGGGCATGTTTATAGCTTGATCCTGCTGTATTGCCAGAGGCATTATAATTACACAATTAGACTGGAATTGCAGTATCTGTGTTACTTTGGGTTTATCACACTTGCCACTTAGTCCACTCTGCGGTATTACTTCCAGATTTCAACGAAAGCAAAATAGTTTTTTTAACTCAAAAGAATCAAAAAGTAACCAAAATAAGCTGTGCAATGTAATCCCTAGAAAGTTAACTGGTTAACTTTGAGCTCTGGATTGCTGTATTAAAAGGTTAAATTGGTGGCCATTTTTACCCTCAATCGATAGGTTGGGGGAAAGGCTTTTGTATGCAATGGGGAAACAAAAAGCCTACATATTTGTCTGTATTGACAGTGTAAATAACACGGTGTTCCCCCGACTTCATACAAGACAAAGATTTCTTTGTAGGTATGGTGCAGTTCTGCTCACTCCCATTCATACAGCACAGCGCAGCAGCTGTACTTGCTGCATTCCACTGTGTGACCTCTTTGTAAATCTGGGCCGCAATCTTGGCCTAAGTGATTAAAGATAAAGTAACTAAAATATATTACATTTGCAGGACACTGTTCCTATTGATAGCTCACTTAAAGCTTGATCCCGGGTCATATACCACCAATTCACAAACTATGACAACACCACCAAACGTGGCGAAAAGTGGCCATGCTCCTTAAAATGAGAACCAATCCACATTCACATAACAAACGCCTAGGCCTCTTCAGATTCAGAGCAGGGGTGTAGTTGGAGCTAGCAGCCGGTGTAGAGTGACATTGGGGTGCTGTCCTAATTTTTTACATTCAGCGGCACTCCCAGTGATGCTTCCACTCACATTGGTAAATTATCGTTCCTGGTCCCTGTTTTAAAATATTTGGTAACTTCTAACTTGCAGCCACAGGACAGGACAGTAGTTAGAATGGTAAGAATGCCTCCTGGAACTTTTTGGGAAAAGCTGCACTTTCCAAAAATATTCTAGGACTGAATCTTGAATAGTAAATTAGCTTTCAGCATTCCCAGAAAACCCTGCAGCCCTGAGGGCCCAGCTGAAAGCAAAATACTCAAGGTTGCCACGGAGGCCCAGGGGTGGGAGTGACCCAGTTCATCCCAATTATGTCCATCTTTTAATGAACCATGGTCAAAGGGGTCCATTTCCTTGCATGAATTAGGACCCATGGCACCCTTCTTTACAAGGGCTTCTAAACAGTGGGGGTTTTCACATGTCGACGGCCATGACCTTCATGGCCTAAATTCATCTTATTCTGGATTAGATGACGTATTAAGCAGACCTGGCAACAGAACAATCCAAAAGGGGTCCACCTTTGAATGGAGTTTATTCCGACTTCTTCTATCATCTCTCTGACTGTCTAGGGTCTCCTCTAATTCAACAGCAAAGCTGCTCCTCCTATACCACTATCATGAGAAATTTCAAAATTCATTTCTAATTAAATGGACCTGGAGTACTCTTTACTTCTCAATGTCAGTAACGTTTTTTAAAATAAAAGTCACTGTATGCAACTGTTCTTGTACTTGTAGCGAAAGTAGGTAAGCCGAGGAATTGCTCACCGTTTCGATAAAAACAATTCATACTGTTGTTAAAAGAATAGAAATCATGTCAAATTTTCTTTTACATTGCATGGACAAAAGCAGACAACAGATGCAGCCGGCTCAGGTAAGAACGGTGAGTCGGGTGGGGCAGGGGGAGAAGTCGACAGACGACAGGATAGGTAAAATTAAATGCAAAAGAAGTATAAAACCACTTACCTTGCGCTCACCGCATCGCCGAGATGCGGCGAGCGCAAGGTAAGTGGTTTTATTTATTTTTTAAATTTAATTTTACCTTCCCTGCCCCACCGCCATACCTCTTTTACCTGTGCCGGTCACGCCTGCAGACAGGTAAGGAATTATTGGTAGGGTTCTTTCTCCTGAGACCAAATCAGAAGTGCCCAATGTGGTCCAGGAGTGATAGATCCGTGGAAGATGTTCAGGATATCCACATAAACCATGTGCACACAATTAATCCAAATGGAACTCACTTAATCAGTCATATTCCTGGACCTGCATTGCTCATATCTGGGGAAAAAATTGAGTGGGCCTGACCTTAGACCTGAGATTGTTCGATTTAACATTTTTTAGATATACTCATGGGGATTATGCTTTGGTTGGACATGACTACTTAATTTTTTTGGTTGAAATCTGGACATTAACGTTCCAGGAAAACCATTATCTAGGTCTTTGGACAGGGTGTGGACAGGGTGATTGTATATATGAGGGAATTCTTATACTTAGTGGCTAGGAAGGAGGTATAATTTAAATGCTGAGGAAGTTGATAATTGCTGTGTTTGGTCATTTTGTACACTTGGAAGCAGATTTACAAAGTTTTGGCGCAACGCAGTGCAGCAGTCAAAGTTGCTATGCTGTGTGGTGTCAAAGGGTGAGAAAAAACAGCACCATATCTACAAAGGTATGGTGCTGTTTTTACTCCCCAGTGTTCGTGCACCTTAGGCTGCCATGTGCCAGTGCACACAACCTTGCACCATTATGCAAGGTAGTGTGCGCTCTGCCAAACATTGGTTTTGTACTGGAAGATGAGACTCCCACCACAAAAACTATGCTTTTAATACTTTCCCCACTTTTAAAAAAATTAAAGATTTTTAAATGTTGCTCCAATGTTATGTCTGTCTTAGAAGGCATAATATTTTGGTACTAATGGCTGTCTACCCCTGTTAGTAGGTAGGGATTTGCATAAAAGCCCATGGGTAGTTGCATGGTAACACCCGTGCACCACCAATGGTAAACCCCGACGTAAACTAGTGCAAAGCAGCACTTTGCATTACTTTAGGCAATTTTCCAGGAAGTAAATTCCTCAACAACACTTTACACTGGGTTTGCATCACTTTTGTGTGTGAAAACGAGCACAAAGTGTTAGGAAATTGGACCTTCTTTTGTAACCCTCATTGTGTAGTCAAACAGCAGACCAAGGTTTCAGTCTTTTATGACTATAAAGCCATGAGGGTCTATGTGAGCCATGTGGGAGGATCCCCATAATTTCTTTGTTAATGAGCAATCCCTTCAGCAAAAAAAAAAAGAATACTAGCGCTTTTTGTCTGTGAATTAGTACAGCACACACAACTATGCCATCATTTCTTTTTCAAGACAGTATAATAGATAAGGGAGCGTGCAAGTTATATAGTCAAAAGTGTAGGCAAAAATGCTGGATATGATTCACAGGAGGTTTTTCCAGATGTGTACCAGCCCTCATCAAATAAATGTCGATTTTTCTCATGTGCAAATTCACAAGAGAAATTTGCACTTGCACAAAACATGTAGCATGAGTGCAATTTACAAAGTAGCATGAGTGCAATTTACCTTCAACTCATGGATCTGGAACCCCTCAGAGCATGCACCTGAGGGGTTCCAGAGGATGTGGGAGGTAGATTCTAGCACATCCCTCCTTCACAGAGGGATGTACTAGAAATTGCACCTCCCAGATCTCAGGTTCCCCTCCAGCTATTCTGAAAACGAGCATTGCTGCCATACAGGCAGGCGAAGGACAAAAATGCCCCGCCTGCATAGCAGATCCCATACTCCACCACTTATGTAATACTTGAACTGTGGAGTACACATTATTGTCTCCACTCAAGTCTTAGGAATGGAATATAAATGTAAGCATTGACAAGTGAGTACAGTTTAAGCCCTTTCCCTGTCAATGGTGCTTTCATGGGTGGTGTTGAACATTGGCTTCTAGGCTGAGGAGGGTGAAGACCCTCCTCAACTGAGAACCAGAATCCCTGTCAAGGTGAACCACAAAAGTCACTAAATTAGCATGGACTTAACCCTCTGCTAGCTAGGCACAAAGGCAGTCAGTCGTAACCTAAAGGCAATGTGTAAAGTATTTATGCAACACTCAAACACTAACAAAGTGAAAACACAAGAAAAATCCCACACAAATTTAGAAAAATAGAGTACAATTGAAGAAATAACATGAGACCAAAGCAATAAAAATACAATCAGTGGAACCGGAGAAATGCAGTTTCAAATATTTCGGTAAGTATAACGCCGATAAGCACAAAACCCCACTCTCGGTTATCTGCTCGTGCTTGACCTGGGGAAAGTCACAAGTTCATGCCGACTGCGATGGAGCGTGGGCCGGATACAGGGAACAGGTTAATCCCACTGAAAAACGTACCTTCTCAAAGGCTGGCGTGAAATGTTCCGTTCGCATTGGAGGAGGTTGCAAACAGCGAAGAGAGTGTTGCTGATGGTGGTCGACTTCAGATATTTTTACATATACAGAACATACATAGTCAAAAACAATTGTCTTGTTGCACATGGATTGTATTCACTATACACTTCCAAAAAATTGTTTTCGATTATGTATGTTCTGTATATGTAAAAATGTCTGTAGTCGTTTTTTATTGTGGTAAATAGATTTCAAAAACATTTTTCTTCAAAATTGATTAAATAAATGCTGATTGCAGTAATTCAGTTGTGCAACCTCGAATGATAGTGAATTCGTGAATGTTTGCCAGTACTTGCAATTTTGTTGTTAGACCATTCTAAAAGCGTAATCGCCAAAATTGTGACTTAAAATCCAACTTTACCATTAAAGAGAATTTAAAATTACAATTCTTTAGACCCCAAACATGATTTTTCTACCTGTTCCTAAAATAAGTTACTGCTTATTAAATGTAGTAAGGTAACCCAATGTTAGCCTATAGGAGATGTAAGCCTCACAGTATTGAAAAATTAATTTAGAAGTTTTCACTATCGGGACATGTAAAACTTAAAAGTACTTTTCCAACGTTTTAAGTACAATGTACCCTGCCATATGGGCTGTTTAGGGCCTACCTTAGGGGTGACTTATATGTATTAAAAAGGCCTAGCAAAGGGGTTATTTTGTCAGGTCGAATTAGCAGTTTAAAACTCTACACAGGCTGCAATGGCAGACCTGTGACATGTAAAAGGCTACTTAAGTGGGTGACACAATAAGTGCTGTAGGCCTACTAATAACCTTTAATTTACGGGTCCTGGATACATGTTTTACTACTTTACTAGGGACTTATAAGTAAATTAAATGTGCCAATCAGGCTCGGTTCAATTTATTCATATTTGGAAGAGAGAGCACAAGCTTTTTGGCACTGGTCAGCAGTGGTAAAGTGCACAGAGTCCTAAAGACAGCCAAAACTAATTTCAACAAACAGGAGAGAAGTAGGCAAAACGTTTGGGGGAGAACCACCCTAAGGCTGAGAGGTCTAAGAGGTGGCATGGATTTGAGATCGCAAACCTGCTTATATCATGAGGCCTTCATCACCATGTTTAAGTGCAGTGGTTAATTTGTGCTGTTGGTTGCTGGGGGGACCACTGGTAATTATTTCAATGGACCAGGGCTCTTTGCTACCTCTTGTACTCTCCAGTCCCTGTCTGAAAAGCATAAGATAGAAGATTATTCCTTCCTTTATTTTCAACAAGCAAGGACATAGAAGGACAGCTAATGCAGTGATCCTTCACATTTTCTGAGAATTGGCAGCCCCTCTTCTATTTCCATGAACCACAAAGGAAATGAAAGTAGGACTGTTGCTCTTGATCCCAGTTCTATGCATGCAGCTCACACACCAGGCTGACTGTATAATTAACAGTCGGGCTACTGGCAGAGATGGTCGAAGCCTGCAGGCGTCAGTGGCACTGCAGGTTAGGCCTGCCTCCCAATTTTAGGGACAAGAATTTAATTTTGTTTTTACATTTTATGCAATGTGTTTATGGCTCATTAGAGGCATTGCAAAATAGGGCAGTGGATTTGTGAATGCTACTTTGACATACATGAAATTTCCCATTACCACCCAGCTCCAAATGCGGCCAATATGTACTTCATTATCTTATGTATTCATTTTCATCAGCTTCATCTTGATTGTAGGTGACCAGTTTGACAATGTTAAACGTTTATGGCCATTTTAGTTGGTGATTCATTATGTAAGCCATTGTTGACCAATCTAGATGGAAATATTGCCCCAGAAGAAAATAATTTCTCACAGGTGATTGTCTGGGCATTTAAACTCTAGTGACCCAAGAGTACATGTTTTCAGTCATACAGTCTTTGCCCTCTGACCCACACTGAAAAAGCTAAATACATCATTTGATGATCTACATGTAAAAAAGTAACTTTATTTTTTTTATCTTTAGCATTGCTGGAGAGACCCATTAGCAAAAGGAGGGATACTGAAGCCATTCAGAAGGCAAAGATCCTTTACAAGTCCTGTATGAATGAAAGTGAGTAAAATATCATCTTGATATCAAATGTCAGAAAAGTCAATTTGATTCAGTGTAACTGTTCCTTGAATTGCAGTTTCTTGGTTAGAATGTTTATGATATTTCCCTGAGTCACAGACCACATGTCCGTTATTTTATGAGCCGGACATTTCACAGTAATGGTTGCCTGCATTGCACTGATTTACAAGCAATTTCACACAGGTAGTTCTAATGATTGATCAATGACAAAAGTAGTTTTTTGTGGTGCAAATGTAATTTCTTCACATAAATGGCAGTGCAAATCTCATTGTGCACTGGTCAGACAGTACAACTGCTACCACAAAATTACCTGGTCATCAGTAAAAAATATCATATTGGAAATTGATTTCTTAATTTGGAAGGGTGTCACCCAACCAACTCCATAAACCCACTCTGATTATGTCAAAACACAGTTCTGAGAAGATCCCTGCTCACACACTGGTAGATATGGCACAAGCAGCAAGCAATCACAAGAGTAGAGCGGGCTAAGTTCAAGCAGTGCCAATAATTTTAAAGTAAACAACACAATACAACTCCAAAATCAATTTAGAAAAACAAGAACAGTTTAATGAGCAAATAGACACCAAGGTCATCAAAACAGGATAAGAGAAACCAAA